>JALPQI010012767.1:0-38930 GCA_025490895.1 Thaumatotibia leucotreta | reverse complement strand
AGAACTTGCCGAATTATGCAAAAAAAAACGTAGGTACAGTACATGTATGCAAACCACACTTCATGCTTACTCATATTTTAAAGCATTAACTTGTTTGAGTAAACCTTACAAGAGCAAAAAATTGAAAATATTATAAACATCGATCAAGAACCTATAGTTTATACCTATTCTCTTTGTTGACATGCACGCTTGTCCACAACTTTGTTTCTCGTATAGATAGAAAATAAAGTATGTATATTATGGCTTGGTAGTTCTCTGATAAGAAGAAAATAATTAGTTTTAATAAGTAAGCCGTTGCCTTGAATTTTTGATTCTCCTTTGCAATCATGACATTACTGCATGTACTATCAGCAACACTTTTAAGTCACAATCGGTGGACTTTATGTCATTGCATAAACGTTTTCGAATTGATAAGAGTTAACGCTGCGGACGACGGTACAATCAAACTTCATAACGAACTCCTTTCGATAACGTATCGGTTATATAACATTGTTATCACATGAAAACAACATGGAACTAGTAAATTTTAATTACGTTTTATACAATCAACATTGTAACCTGGACCTGACCTATGATTCAAAATATTTTCTTTCTTTAATCTCAATTAGTCTGTAAATCTGGTAAAATACCTAATGTATTTCTTATGAAGTTCCGTTTACATAAAAAACTACAATTAACATATTACTGCTGGTGTTGTAAGAGCCGAGTAAGGCATAAAAGAGTCAATGAATATTCCTTTAAAGAAGATTGATGATGGGCAGCAGCATCATCATAGCATCACACACTAATTGCGATCGCCGACCTGCTTGTCGAGCGTGGCGATTATGTGCATTTACCTCCTAAATACGCATAGTTAATAGGGGAGGCCTACCTTCAGCAGTGGACTAATAGAGGCTGATGTGTACGTGACGTGTACGCATTGAGGTACTAAAAAAATACCCCACAAAATTTTTTTTTATACCTAATCAGAGCTCATAAAATTTCAGAAACTGGTCAACGGAGAACTGGTGTACCTACCGCATTACCTGGCCGTGCCTTTCATCAACGGTATGCTTCATGTGTTCACCGGATTGACACTGCCCCGGGAAGACTACCATGCGCTTTGGGCTCTGGCCAGGGGCACCCTCAGGTAGGACTGAAGTTGTACAGGGTGCTTAGACAAGTTGCCAATCGCTAACGTTTAATCGTCGATCGTAAGCGGAAGGCAGCTAACTGTCTTTGTCACACTAATATGAAAGAGTGACAGAGAGGGAAAATTACGATACGCTACTAGAGTTAGCGATTAGCAACTTGGCTAAGCATCCAGTATACCTATATCTTGCGGTATACATGTGTTTAATGCATTCGACAGCGTAACTTACTTTTCTCAAACATGCAATGAAATGTTGTAGTTACGTGCCTAAAAAGTGGCCGGGAAGTACCTCGTTGCCGGCCTAGGCCGGCAAGTGCCTCTTTTTTAATTTTCATTTGACATAGGGTTGTGACCTGGCATCTTGGCTTTTATCCAATAATTATCTGTAAGTAATATTAGTATAAAAAAAAATTATTGGCAAATTTTTGCAGTTATAATTAGGTATTTAAATTATATAATTTAAAATAAATGTATAATAACTACTCAAAATAATATTTAAAAAGCAGTATTATACGGCGCGATCCGTCGGCTCCGATCACTGCATGCGATTAATTGGACCCAACCGACCGCGTCGTCTAATACCGCTTTTTTAAATAAAAAATTTGCAACTTTCAAACAGGTCAATCTTAAAAAAAAATGAGGTGTCGGTGTCGTATTTGACTTTTGTTGTGTTTCAAAGACTTAGTTATGTAGTTGACTTATAATTTCTTAGAAAGAAGATACATTTTTTTGTTTCATTTCATTGCATGTTTGAGAAAAGCATTATACATACCTCGGCCATGAAGTGACGGGTTGCCGTCCGAATACTATCCGGCCTCGCTTCGCTCGGCCGTCTACATATATTCGACCGGCGACCAGTCACTTCCCGGCCTCGGTAGTAATGTACTATTCTATCCCTCTCCTTTGCACCAATCCGCGAGTAGGTATACCATTCGCAAGTAGAATCCAAAAAAATGTAAACAAACTACACAAAGATGTAAACTTGCATTATTCCATAATCACGCACTTTTATAACACAATTTTGGTTTTATTGCCCTTAAATTTTGAGTTCACGTAGTTCACGTATATATTTAGTTAAAATTATTGATATTTATTAGTACTAACGTAAAAATATATCTTCGAACGTGTTTCACGATGTGTGTCAAAGACTATGGAAAGTAATTTTTTTTTTTGGATACAACTGACGATTGGTATAGGTATGTGCAATAAATGCCACATCCAGGCATTATGTACTCGACATAGTTGGTATTTTGGAGCACCCTTCAACACTATTCATTCAGATCAGTCAGCCTGACACAAGATTCTATACATGATTACATTACTGATTAATGATTCGTATTATTGTCAGGTTCCAGCGCGGTTCCAACGACCTCGGTGGAGCTATCACCTTAACTCCGTGGCTAAAGACTCTTTTCCCTAAATGGAGTGGATTTCAAGATTTGTATACGGGGAATAAGTTTCTGACGGACTTTTTCAGAGTAAGTAACTATTGTTTAGACACTTATTTATTTGATCTCGTAGGAAATGTAGAGTATCTATACGATCTTAAAGATTCAATAAAGAGCTACTTTCGGCTTGTGCAGTTTTGAACTTTTGCTATGATCTTATCTATTCGTTTCATCATCATCATTTCATCATATTCAGCCGTTATTCGCCCACTGCTGAGCATAGGCCTCTCTTCTTGTACGCCACTGGACCCGGTCCTGAGCTAACCTCATCCAAAAGTGACCCGTATTTTCCGAATATCGTCCACCCATCGAGCGGTCGGACGCCCTGCGCTTCTCCCATCTGAAAGCGGCCACCATCTTTTCGTTTAATGAAGAGTTATTACATTCTCCTCATTATATGTTTTTGTTCTAGAAACTAATTGAACACGCGATGGCGACACATGACGAGAGCCATGATCGACACTTCCTTGATATGTATATAAGAAAGATGAAGGAGGAAATTCGAGATAGCGGACGCACTACGTTTTCAGGTGGGACAGATACTAAAACAACATTTGGGCATCGCAAGCATTCCAGAATGTCGTTGAGTCTCTATTTACGCTCCAGACATATTGGACTAATAGCTACGCCAGCTACGCCTACAGGATTTCGAATTGAAATGTATACTTAACAGGCTTTTGAATAATAACCAATTATTTCAGTTAAATTTAACTCCGTAGGTACCTATTATACTTAGCACGAGCAAAGTTTATAAAATTACTTTGCTCGTAAAATATCAGTGGGCGTTTATTTCTTACCGTGTAAAATAAATCCAAACGTAATTATTTAGCTATCGTCCGATGGGTGTATTGAAATAAAAATTCAGATACCAATACCAGTAGGAATAGTTACGAATTTGGCATAAATATTACACAGTGTCGAAGGCTTTTCTAGTTTCAATTAAAATATACCTAAGTACCTATATTTTATACACTTTTTATAACCAACCAAAGTAGTGTTAGACTTAGAGATCCTAGATATTTTTTACCTACTTACTATTTATGTCTTTGTCCCAGAATAGTTAGCTGAACCTATATAGCGAGACCTAATGAGTTTTTGGTCACAATTATAAGCTCAATGTATTTTTCTTTATTTTTTTGTGTAGTTGGTTATTACATGTGTACCGATTTCATAGAAAAACTAAAAAATAAGAGATTAATTGTTGTGAAAAATAGGGCACTTTTGGCAATGATCATAATTTCTTCATTTATTCTGAAATTTTGTCTAAAGAATAAAGCTGCTCAGAATTGTTTGAGACCGTATTGCTTCCACATTTCAGTGGACCAATTAGTCATGATCTGCACGGACTACATGTTCCCGAGCGCGACGGCAGGCGAGTCCACCATCCAGCTGCTGGTGGAGCAGATGCTGCTGCATCCGGAGATCCAGGACAAGATCCACGAGGAGATCGACCGCGTCGTCGGCCGAGACCGCGTGCCCACCTTGGATGATAGGAAAGAGTGAGTACCTTTTTGAGAGGTTTTAGTTGAAGTAGCTGAAACATTTGGTGGACCAAATGCTACGGAAATCGCAGAAAATCGGGAACTGTAAACAGAAAGTTGGGTAAGTAATGTGTTTCAGTTGTCCTGTTTCATTTTGACTTCTTTAACCGTACCTGCTCCCTTTCAGAGGACGGGTCTCCTCAAACTTTTGCACCAGTTTCGTTTGTCCTGGGTTGTCGATTTTGGCAATTGGGGTTTCTTTAGGTATCTCTCGATATTGAACCACCAGGCCACATGGCCTTCACTGCGCCTCATCGCGCCTAGCTGGGTATATATCCAATGATACATATTGGAGATACTACAAGCCTACACATTCCCGAGCGCGACGGCAGGCGAGTCCACCATCCAGCTGCTGGTGGAGCAGATGCTGCTGCAGCCGGAGATCCAGGACAAGATCCACGAGGAGATCGACCGCGTCGTCGGCCAAGACCGCGTGCCCACCTTGGATGATAGGAAAGAGTGAGTGCCTTTGAGAAAAAAAAATAGTTGAAGTAGCTGAAACATTTGGTGGACCAAATGCTCTGGAAATCGCAGAAAATCGGAAACTGTAAACAGAAAGTTGGGTAAGTAATGTGTTTCTGTTGTCCTTCTGTTTCATTTTGACTTCTTTAACCGTACTAGTAGGCTTATGATGGTACCGCGTCTAATCGTTTGTCGGCGTTGCCGTCACGTTCTAGCAAATATGTGCAAGTTCTAGCAAGTATGCAAGTGCGATAGTGACGCGTAGCACGATACGTAAATAGACAAAACGGGTCCATCATAAGCCACCTGCTCCCTTTCAGAGGTCGGATCTCCTCAAACTTTTGCGCCAGTTTCGTTTGTCCTGGGTTGTCGATTTTGGTAATTGGGGTTTCTTTAGGTCTCTCTCGATATTGAACCACCAGGCCACATGGCCTTCACTGCGCCTCATCGCGCCTAGCTGGGTATATATCCAATGATACATATTGGAGATAATACAAGCCTACACGTTTCCGAGTGAGACGGCAGGCGAGTCCACCATCCAGCTGCTGGTGGAGCAGATGCTGCTGCACCCGGAGATCCAGGACAAGATCCACGAGGAGATCGACCGCGTCGTCGGGCGAGACCGCGTGCCCACCTTGGATGATAGGAAAGAGTGAGTGCATTTTCGAGAGAAGGTTTTAGTTGAAGTAGCGGAAATATTTGGTGGACCAAATGCTCTGGAAATCGCAGAAAATCGGGAACTGTAAACAGAAAGTTGGGTAAGTAACGTGTTTCCGTTGTCCTTCTGTTTCATTTTGACTTCTTTAACCGTACCTGCTCCCTTTCAGAGGTCGGGTCTCCTCACACTTTTGCGCCAGTTTCGTTTGTCCTGGGTTGTCGATTTTGGCAATTGGGGTTTCTTTAGGTCTCTCTCGATATTGAACCACCAGGCCACATGGCTTTCACTGCGCCTCATCGCGCCTAGCTGGGTATATATCCAATGATACATATTGGAGATACTACAAGCCTACACGTTTCCGAGCGCGACGGCAGGCGAGTCCACCATCCAGCTGCTGGTGGAGCAGATGCTGCTGCATCCGGAGATCCAGGACAAGATCCACGAAGAGATCGACCGCGTCGTCGGCCGAGACCGCGTGCCCACCTTGGATGATAGGAAAGAGTGAGTACCTTTTTGAAAGGTTTTAGTTGACGCAGCGGAAATATTTGGTGGACCAAATGCTCTGGAAATCGCCGAAAATCGGGAACTGCAAAACAGAAAGTTGGGTAAGTAATGTGTTTCAGTTGTCCTGTTTCATTTTGACTTCTTTAACCGTACCTGCTCCCTTTCAGAGGTCGGGTCTCCTCACACTTTTGCGCCAGTTTCGTTTGTAAGGGTTGTCGATTTTGGCAATTGGGGTTTCTTTAGGTCTCTCTTGATATTGAACCACCAGGCCACATGGCCTTCACTGCGCCTCATCGCGCCTAGCTGGGTTTATAATTATACAATGATACATATTGGAGATACTACAAGCCTACACGTTTCCGAGCGCGACGGCAGGGGAGTCCACCATCCAGCTGCCGCGTATTGGATGATAGGAAAGAGTGAGTACCTTTTTGAGAGAAGGCTTTAGTTGAAGCAGCGGAAATATTTGGTGGACCAAATGCTCCGGAAATCGCAGAGGTTTGCGAAATGTAAACAAAAATTTGGGTAAGTGTTCTGTTTGTAATCTGTTTCACATTCCCCGGACCGAATTTCTCTATAGTGAACGTAAACGTAACGTGTTTCAGTTGTCCTAGGGAAGAGTATGCGTAATGCGGGAATAACACTGCGTCGTTAACGGCATTCAAACAATGTCGGCTGCCTGGCTACCTCGTACTTTGAATCGGCGAACGACGAAGTGACCGAAGTGTAATTGCCACTTAAAAAGTCGATAAAATCGCGACATGGTATCGAAAAATAGTTTAGGTACATGCAGCATCACGCTACATTTATTAAGTATAAGATCGCTTTAATCAGAAAACCGTTTATTGTCATTAAGTAAATAAATACTCTCGTGCAGTAAATTGTTTAATGTGTGACGTGAGAGTAAGAAACACTTGATGGTAAATTGTCTCTAGGATTATCTACTTAGGTATCATAAACGGCCGAGTAACGTTAGACAAACATAATAGGTGGTTATAATCATAACCTTATGTCAAGGCAGTATAATTGCTCATACATATCTACAGCAACCACTTAACTCTGCAGAATATGATTTTCCTCGTATTTTCATTGTTAAGGCCGCATATAGGTAAGTAAATAACGCAATTGCTACCAATTATTTATGACTGTAGGTATCTATTTACATGAAAAAATAATTAAAAAATAATACCACCTTATACTTAGATAAGTTGTTTATAATTTTAATAATTAATAGTTCGTACAAGATTTTTTCTGCATCTGTCAAATTACATTTGACAAAAGATATGCTACTACGTTCTCATTACACAGAATTAAAGTGTACGGGGACATATTTTTGAGCATTTTTATTTAAACCTTATTTTGCGTTTGACTGTACGAGTACCAGACAGTCTTACATTATACTTAACCGTTTTAAGCAGCCACGGTCGTCAAGTGTTCCAAAACTATAATGAGATATAACGAATAAAACTACCGATTAAAACGGGATTTTCAGTTTGACGACTGCAATAATGTCTTTGTAAGACAAAACGTGATTGTAAGACAATTCAATTTTGTAAGACAATTCGTTACACAAAACGTGATTCGTCGAAATTCGTTAATTTCGTAGAATGGGGATAGAGTGAGCATTCGCTCGTGTGGTCTAAATGCACCTTTAGCAGGCTGCACTATTTGGGCTAAGTGTATAGGCCACAAACGTGTCTAATAGAATTAAGCAGGTCCCTACAGACAGCAGGCAGGCAGGTATTAACAGAGACTTTCTGTAATTATACGAGGAACTAGGTACAAACGCCATCATACATATATCGGAGCGGCCACCACCATATACCACAAATAGGATCAAGCTTCTATTGTCACGACGATAGAGTGCATGCTCGGATATTTTTGAGCACCGTGGCAGCTTCGATATATCTGATGGCGACTGTATAGCATTTTTGGAGTGTAGGGGAGCGTGGGGGAATGGGAGCCTACTAAGGATGATCGACAATAAAACTCATAATTTGCGTAGTAAAAAAAATCTGTAATTATAGCCGTAAGGGTTATTTACCTGGCAACCAACAAAAACAAAAAAATACCGAAAATAATGTCATCGATAAAGATGACAAGCAAAAAAACAAAAAATGGCATTCGCTCCCATTACCCCCCATTGCGGGTAATGAGAGCTACTAAACGCTCCATATGTCAAATGGGAGCCATAGTGTTTAACATATCTTAATTAAGTGTTTTCTTTGCATATTTTAATCAGTCTAGCAAGTTTATTGACTTCGTTGAACCTTTTTGACACGCCAAATTCCACAGCTAAGTCGTAACAAACTTTTCCTAATTAGTGCGGAAAAGTAAACTTTGCGCTAATTTCTCTTTTTAAGGCACTTATTATGAAAAAAGTCGTTAGATTCACGTGTAGGTAAAAACTTCTTTTTAACTCGGGTGACTGTCGCCCTCGTTTCACTCGGGCTCCAACTTTCACCCTCGTCGAAAAAAAAAGTTTTGCACTTGTAACGAAATGTACTATTACAAAATTGAGAGTTCGTTAACACATAATATATGTTCGACATTTGGCGAAGATGTTCAACAAGTTGATTTTCTTGTTCCAGAGTGAAAACCGCGAATCTTGCAACTCCGGAGGACACTTATAGTTTTCATTATTCGCTTTAGCTAGATTAAACCGCTTTTTTGGCGTACTGTAGGGTATCCCTGTGGTTTTTGCTATTTTGAATACTGATCTGCCACCCGTCCGAAGGGTTTCAATTGCATTTTCTAAAGTGTCTACCGTCAACAAGACTTTTGATGTAGTGTGGTCTCTTTTTCGTGGCATCTGGAAGCGAAAATAACGACAAATATTTCAGTATAAAACTACCTAAGCGACTTGGGGTAATGAGAGCCATGAATAGCTCCAACTACCCGCATGCCTACCGTTACATAAAAATATTTTTACAAAAAATAATTGATTAACAGTAGTGATTTGCGATGCAGCTACGTAAATTAGATATACTAACGTAACAAATAAAGGGTAACTACATTCAAGTTATAGATTATTTAACACTTACCGTTAATGATGAATTTCACAATATTTTGTAACGGCGGAGCCAAAAACACACATTCGTCTCGTGCAACTGATCGCGGGCCACTGAAGGGTCGTGCGGGGGTGACAAACGTTACCGAGCACTCCCGAAGATGTCCGAAGGTCGCTTGCACAAATACGAGTGCTGGGTAAGTCTACTTTAACACCGCTCCCGTTACCCGCCCGCTCTGATTACCCCACGCTCCCCTATTTACCGTTATCTACCTACATACGGTATGATGCAACTGATCTTTGCAGACCGTCACCATATATGTACGAGTACCTACCTAATATCAGCAAGTCTAAAGATAAATAAAATAAAATTAGCAGGTCAATGGCAAAATGTAAAATGTGTTAATTAAGTCGTGCATAACTTTATTAACTACCTACTTAGGTACTTGTCTTTCGTGCTTACGATTTTATGTTAAATGTGGAGAGGCTTCCAAAACGGATACTTACAGAATTTATTTTATTTCTTTTTTTTTCATTGATATTTTTGTCTACAGCATGCGTCCTCCAATACAGACTGAGATTTTTATCTACAGTGTGAGCCTTCCAATATTGATCATGACATTTATATTTACAGCATGCCGTACACAGAAGCCTGTATACGCGAGATTATGCGGTTCGAGACGACGGTACCTCTTGCGGTACCACATCGGTGCGTCGTCGACACCACGTTGGCTGGCTACTGTATCGCAGAGGTACCTACCTTAAACAAGTACAAAATATAATTCATAGTCCGATTAGCAGTGCATCGAATTCGAAGTCCTATCAAACTATGTAACTCAGTCAAGTCAGCCTATTGCCAGCTACAGTAAGCTCAATTGCAATTAAATTAAAAACTAGAAAACATTTTTTTTCGGCTCTCCTATACGCACCTAAAGGATGGTGGGGATGATGATTTTCGGAGATAACCGCTCTAGAAGAACAAAATGTTGTCCCCCCCACTTTCTAGCTTTGCTGCTGAATAGCTACGGAACCCTACACTGAGTATACTCTTGGCCGGTTTTTTTAAATAATGATCCTAAACGTAGGAGCAGGCCTGCTACCGCGAATACTGCAGTCCATGAATTTCGAGGATTTGTTTCTGTCACTCCAACGAAGGTGTCATAATATTAGAGTGACAGAGAAAAATCCCCGAAATTTGCGAACTTCGGTGTTCGCGGTAGCAGGCCTGTAGGCTAAAATATATGTTTAGCCACGGCACGTTTATGGTACCTAGTGGTACAGGTAAATTCACGAAAGCTGGCACGAATGGATCGAGTAAGTGACAGAAAGTATCAATGTGTGGGTCTTAATGACAGTAGATACACGTTGGTATAGGACGACCACATACACACACTGATAGATGTCATTCATTTCATTCATTCCATTCGTGCCAGCTTTAGTGAATTTACCTGTATCCCCAGGTATCGACGTAAAATTTTTGGTTCGCAAATAAACATAAACTCGTGATCATTTCCTCAGGACACCGTAGTGTCAGTGAATCTGACCAGCCTGCACATGGACAAGGGCATCTGGGGCGACCCTGAGGTGTTCCGGCCGGAACGGTTCATCAGGAACGGCCGCCTTGATGTCGCAAGTGACAAGTCCCTTCCTTTTGGAGCAGGTAAATCTACAGCATTTTTTTCGATCCGCATAGAAAACAAAAAATAAGATTGTGGTAGGAAGTCATAATGAGAATAACATAATATCCCTAGGAAATAGGAGTGCGCTGGACACTCCATTCAGCCCAAAAATTTGTACTGACCTACCTACCTACGCATGTACAAACTTCCGAAAACCATGCCCATTATCTTAGGATAAAAAAATATATTTAATAAATAAATATGTTTGGGACATCTTACAAAATCGCCCTAGTCCCACGGTAAGCTCAATCAAGGCTTCTGCTGTGGGTATATTATGTCGCATAAGAATTTTACGCCGAAAATTTTATCGCCGAATTATTGTTTGGCATATTTTTCATGTGTCGAAGTTTTTGCGCCTAAAGTCGTTTGTCCGAAACATTATTCATCCTAATGCTTATTGTGTCTAAGATTCCTTTGCCGAAATTGTATTATGCATATGTTTGATAATCCTAATATTGTACATTCTAAAATTGCTGCTAAACATAACGCCTACTAAAATGAAATACGATCCGCCAACATGTCGACGGAGCCCCTAGCGGGGCTCCTATTTCCGCTCTAAGGGACAAAAGATACCTAACGAACCTATCCAGGTGAATTACATGATTTTGAAATGTGTTTCTTCTTCATGCGGGGGGCTTTGCCCCCCGAGCCCTCCTTGTGGGGGGCTTCGCCCCCCCGTCCCCCCTTATTTGGCCTTTCTCGTAGCAGTTGGAGCAGACCTAGTATTTGTATTGTAAAATGTCTAAGATTAATGTTTTAACCTTACTTAACCGTATCGGTCCTGCCCCTCTCGTTTTTCTGCAATCAGGTTATCTACAAATAGCTAATTCCATTTGATAGACGTGACAACTTAATATTGATGTAGTTTAAGTTAGTTTAAAAGACTAGTGGTGTTATTTTAGCCACTCTAATAATAATGCCAAATATTTTTTATGACAATCAATATTAGTAATATTACATTTTAGATAATTTAAAAATCGGCATACGAATATTCGGAAAAACATACTTTAGGACTTCTATATGTGTATGCATCAAAATAATTCGGCGAAACGATTATTATGCCATTCAACAATATGCCAAATGTTTCGGCCAAAACATTTTCTGCACAATGAACATTATGCGAAGAGACGGGCACCCAAATTAAGTACTTGGGTCAAGATTGTCACTATGAATGGTAATGATCACCGCCGTCGAAGTTTATCAAAAAACGTCGATGTCCAAAGACTCGAAAGTTACTTGGTTTTACTGTCCAAAGCAGATAAATCTGTATAAGGAGGTGCCGCGTTTCTTTCGCAATTTAGCACGGCGCAGGACAATTTATTTTTATACTATTGCATACTGTCGCCAACACAGTTTACAGACTATTTGTGTACTTTATGAATATTGTGACTTGTATTAAGGCCCACAATTGCACCGTATGCATATAGGTACCTAAGTAGTTCCACGTGAGTTAAGGTCACGCATACTACAACATGACATGCAAGCACAAGGAGAATTTGAAATTTGTGTTCTTTCGTACTGATAATTTTAGCAAATCTAATTGCATCTGTAAGATTAACCATTTGAAAAGATTATTCAAGAGATTTGCTTCAATAATGACGCAAGGTAGACGCAAGATCATGTTATTCATTCATTTGTTTTTCATTCAGTGTCAGATATTATTTAGATTTGTGTACTTATTCATAAAACTCTGATGAAATACTTGTTATTACTACCTATGACAATAAAAAAGTGGGAACTCGTATGTATGTAAATCAATAGGTACCTACATACGGACTGGATCTACGATTTCATTAATAAGTAATATTATCCTAATGAAGTTTAGTCTTTTCCCCTCACTAGCTCGTAAAGTGCTCGTTTATCCTTTAATATGAACGTGTAAAAACGCATATTATTCACTTGTGTGGCAAAGTAATGACCTTGGTTTTGGAATAACAAAACGTAAAATGCTCATGGAAATTGTTCCATATTAATGATAATTAAATAATTTGTTTGAGAATTTAGTGTAAAATACAAACCTTTATATAATATGATGATTTTAACATATAAATCCTAAAATTCCATAAGTAACAATTGTTTTAGTGAAAGATGATAAGATGACTAGATGCAATCACAAAACGCAGAAAATGTCAACGTCAACATTGTCAAAGAATATTATAGGTTATAATCTTTATTTACCGACTCGAACACGCATAAAAATAGTAAACTAAACAACTTTCAGGGTGTTCTGTTATAATTTTGTAAAAATAATGAATGAGAATGATTTAATAATGCATTGGCGTTGGTGTGCAACTACAGGAATGTGTTAAAATCGTGCTGCGTTTACTTTTTCGTGGTAAGTTTACTGCGACAAAATCTTGCATTAAATACATGATGCATTTGGAAAATTATTATCACTAACCCGATGATGATTGTAATGTGAACAAATAATTACCTTTTTTGAGTTTCCTCGCTATAGTGAGGGGAAAAGTTTTGTGTTACACACGGGTGCAAATGTATTTTACTTCTCGTATGTTAAAACACTCGCTGCGCTCAGGATTCTATTTTAGAACCACTCGCTTCGCTCGTGGTTCAACTATAGAATGCTTTCGCTTGCTCGTGTTTCAATTTCATACTCGCGGGTAAAATACAACTTTGCACCCTTGTATAACAAATAACTATTTCATTAGAAGTAGTTATTACTGAACTCCTAAATAGTAGGATTGCGTGCATTTGGCCAAAAGTGCATACAAGGCGGGTACATTTTGACTGACATTTATGTCAAGGAGCGTATTCGAGTTCATGTGTCACCTAGTAATGCATCTAGTTATTACGTAACTCTTTTACATACTTGCCTTTTGTAATGTTTAATACTGACCGTGAGTCCTCGTCTTTATTTCAAATTAAAGTGATATTTTCCTTTTTGCGCAAGTAAAAACTTGATTATCGTCGATTTATCAGACAGGATCAACTGAATTAATATCTCAGTTTGTTGCACATGCACATGGCCAACTGCTACCTATTTTGAAAGGGAGTAATATCGTATAGGTATATGTGATCGTGATTGCAACATAATTATATTATAAGTTTACTTGATTGGTATAGTAAATTTTTGAGATGAATGATTACACACACGTTTTTGATTAAGAACTAGGACATTTAAAAAAATGTAGCCAGTGAATGAATGAAAGAGTGACTTCTTTCGGTTTAGACAATGAAACACCTGATGTGCGAATGTCATGTCCTCGCCAGACACAGGATGAATGACTTCGGAACTGGTTATCTCGAACCGAAGGAGGTCAAAATGCTACGGTAGGCGAAACAGGGGGCAATTACACAAAAGATCCCAATGGGTCGAAGTGTATCCGTAAGGGCCCCACCAATAAGATAAGATAAAATAAGACTTCTTGGGACTTGCGTCAAAATATTGAAACTACCCTTAATAGTTATTTGTTATACAAGGGTGCAAAGTTGTATTTTACTCGCGAGTATGAAATTGGTTGGTAGCAAAGCGAATGGTTCTAAAATAGAATCCTGAGCGCAGCGAGTGTTTTAACATACGAGAAGTAAAATACATTTGCACCCGTGTGTAACACAAAACTTTTCCCCTCACTATAGCGAGGAAGCTCAAAAAAGGTAATTATTTGTTCACATTACAATTATCATCGGGTAGTGATAATAATTTTCCAAATGCATAATGTATTTAATGCAAGATTTCGTCGCAGTAAACTTAGCACGAAAAAGTAAACGCAGCACGATTTTAACACATCCCTGTAGTTGCACACCAACGCCAATGCATTATTAAATCATTCTCATTCATTATTTTTACAAAATTATAACAGACCACTCTGAAAGTTGTTTAGATTACTATTTTTATACGTGTTCGAGTCGGTAAATAAAGATTATAACCTATAATATTCATTGACAATGTTGACGTTGACATTTTCTGCGTTTTGTGATTGCATCTAGTCATCTTATCATCATTCACTAAAACAATTTTTACTTATGGAACTTTAGGATTTATGTGTTAAAATCATCACATTATATAAAAGTTTGTATTTTACACTAAATTCTCAAACAAATTATTGAATTATCATTAATATGGAACGATTTCCTTGAGCATTTTACGTTTTGTTAATGCTACTTCGCGCTACGCTCCAAGGTCATTACTTTGCCACACAAGTGAATAATATGCGTTTTTACACGTTCGTATTAAATGATAAACGAGCACTTTACGAGCTAGTGAGGGGAAAATACATTTTTTGGTCAATCTTACAGAGATACAATTAAATTTGCTATCAATATGACAATAAAACAATAAAAAATTCAAATTCCCCTTATGTTTACGTCACATGTCGGGTTTCGTGACCTCAACTCTCGTCGACAATCTGTATGTAGGTACCTACTTACATAGTTTGAGCCATCTTAGATAGAAGTCCATTCTTCTATAATAGCAAAATGATGTCCTTTGTACCTATATATTTTTATTACCTAATCAATGTTCTTCCTAAGTATGTGCGATGATTATAGTTAGACGAAGGAATCTAGTGGGTGAGGTCTCTCTAGTCCCATTAATCCATAAAAAATATCGTCGACCATGATCCAGAAATAATCGTATCAAATTGTTACCCAAACTTTTCAAGCATAATATAAATTTATCTCAATCTAAATTCGACAGATACCTACTGTATTGAGACCAATATTCAAGATAGTTTATAACCGAAAAATGGCGGTCAAGCTATTATCCAGAATGATTTCCATTGCAGCCATACATTAGCGAGTCCATCAGCCTTATCAAATAAATATTTTGTATATCTTACTCATTATTTGTATACGTAAGGCGCAGCGTGTATAGTCCCAACAAAGTGAACTGATGACCTGAGGGCCTAGTGTAGGTATTAACTTATAAAAAACGTCTCGATCGCGTTTACGTTTTCGTGGGTACTAGGCCCTCTGGTGAAGGTCGCTGGAGTTCGCTGGATGCGAGTTGCGGCAATCTTTGGGGGAGTCCTATGTCCAGTACATCATCTTGACTTATATCTTTGATATATTATGATCTTAATTCCAGGACGGAGACTATGCGCCGGAGAGACCTACGCCCGGCAGTGCATGTTCCAAGTGCTGACCGCGTTCATGCAGACGTTCGACGTGTCGACAGCGGACGGGCGGCCGCTGACGAAGCCCGCCCGTCGGATCCAGGGCATCATCACAACTATCCCAGAATTCTGGGTGCGCGTCACGCCGAGGACGTAGCATTACGATAGAGTGCGGTTAGGGCATTTCTCCGGGCGTTTTAACCGCCGTGATTGCGGTGGCAGAAATTGTTACCCGTTTCCCGTGAGAGTAGCATGATTTTTTTGTCGTGTTATAACGTTGCCAACGAAGTCACAGCGGTTGAAAAACACGTAGAAGTGTCCATTAGGTTATAAACAAAAAATCAGAAGACAGTGCGTTTTTTCCTCTCGACCCAAATGTTAAGGTCCGTCGGGCGCCTAGCGTGAGTAGCGTGTTGTGATACTTGTGATTAGAAGACTCAATAACAATGTCTTTGAATGTTACAATCACGAGATACTTCTATACATATGAGTGGCAGCGGGGATGGCTACTACCTATATGCGACGTCTCTAGGCTTTTATAGCGTTTATAGGCCAGACTGTTCTATAGAACTAAAAAATACTTGCCAATTCTTAATCTTCTGTATATTGTATTATCTGAGGACTGTAGTAATAAAACCTTATTTACCACAGTCCTCAGACAATCGTAATTGTCGTACAACGCCCATTTTGCTCAACGCAGAGTTAAGGGGCAGTATGCTTACGGCCGATAGCGTAACTTTCAGTCTATCTATCCCATTCAAACTCCCCTATTATGAGAATCGCCTCGCCTAAATAAGAGTAGGTATGTCATTTTATCTACTGCGTTAAACTCCCGCCAGCCCGGCAGCTCATCGTAAGCATACAGTTGTACAGTCAAGTGCAAAAATATGTATCGAAAGAATCCGCTCATAAATATGTTACGTCGTTCTTATTACACAGAATTAGAGTGCACTGGGACATATTTTTGAACATTTTTGTGTACACCTTATTTTGTCTTTGACTGTATATACCAACCGATATTATCAGACTGATAAAAAAGGGTAAGTAATATAACGTATACGAACTTATACTATATAAATCATAATGTATAAATTCAGTTTGTATAAATGTATAATGCCTAACGTGTAATAAATATAACGTATAAAAGGTATAATTATTAAATGAATAATTGTAAAATGTATAATGAACGTAACATATAATATCGTTTACGATAACGATTAATTGGTATAACATTGAAATAATCTAATATACAAAACAACTATCTTACATAAAATATAAGCCCCTACAATTTTTTTATAATTAAACTATAGAATTATCATTATATTTCATTTGAATTGATCTACTATTTATCCGTTTATTAAGCCGTATCCGTATAGGAAGCGATTTAGACCTGGGAACCGGTCGACGAAGCCCCGCGCAGCGGGGCTTCTATTTCTGCTCTAAAGGATAAAAGGCACCTAACGAACCTATCCAGGTTAGAGTAGGGGATGTACAAATTTATTTTTTAATGCGGGGGGCTTTTTTTTTTTTTTTTAAGTAGGTCTTTTATTTATCCGGGAAACTACGCTCGAAACCTAACCAATCCAAGTCGGTTTTACCCTGATTTATTACTTGGATTGCTTAGGTTTCGAGGCTAGAACGGATTGAAAAGGGTAAGTAATATAACGTATACCTTTTTGTAGAACTTAACCTAACTTTCTTACTTTTCTGGCAGTTATATTTATATCGTTATATCAGATGTTAGTATATGTTTTAACTTTTATACCTTTATATCGATATATGAAACGGAATTCGTTAATATGTACGTTAGAATAAACAACGGTATATATTATTAACGTTATATTATTTTTGTATTATACTATTTGGAAATAGATGTTTAATACATTATACCTAACGTTAGTATACGTTATGAACGTTTGTAAACTGTAATTATACTAAAAGTGCGTATTCGTTATGATACGCACCCGATAAAAAATACTTGAAAGTTTCGATCCAAAAAGAATTTGGGAACTTTTTATGCATTGTAGATAATGTAGCTACAGAAACCTAACTGTTAGGTAGGTATTAAGTATTACCTACATAATGATAGGTACCTAATGAACCTACGTATCTACGGCGCATATAGGAGTGGACGCGAGACGAGATTTATCCATTGATATCTAGAGATCTACATAGAAAAGCGAAGGTTGACTACTACAGTATCTAAAACATAATGTGTTTTTATATTTTTCCCTTTTACCTACATACTGTAGATAGAGCACGTATTTAATATAAAATAAAATAAGCATGCCCATTTTTGAGAACCCTTTCTTAGAATAGGAATAGACCCAGTGTCCTTAAAATATGCATTTTTAAAATAGGTAGGTTACCTAGATAGATAAGTACCTAAGTAACACCCTAACCGTATTAGGCACTTAATACTTTTTATAGAAGTTGCGAGCTTTGTAAACAAACCTTACATTCAAAATGTGTGTAATTTCTAATGTAGTTACGTCATTGAATACTGCAAAACGTACGTGTTATTTAATCTACTCCTACCAATAGATTATCCTGAACCTGAACCATTAAAACAATAAAATAATGCTTGACTTTGTTCACAACTTCTATAAAAAACAATGAAAGTAATCAATTATTCATAAGTTCTTAAAATGTAAGTTATTATTTTTTTCTATTAAATTATTATAATTAATTATTATTATTAAAGCCTATATAGTGTCCCACTGCTGGGCAAAGGCCTCCCCCCTAAGTCTCCAATCGTCCCGGTTTTGAGCAATCTGTGGCCAGCCATTGAGATGCGCGTCCAGGTCGTCCCTCCACCTCCTCCTGGGTCGGCCAGCTGCTCGCCTGTCTTGTGGCACCCATTCCGTGGCTACTTTAGCCCACCTATCTGGGTGCATGCGGCAGACATGGCCGGCCCAGTCCCATTTAAGCTTGGCGGTCTTGACTCCAACATCAGCAATACGGGTTTTGGAGCGCAGCGTGGTGTTTCTGATTCGGTCTATCCGTTTGACTCCTAGCATGCTGCGCTCCATCGCTCTCTGGCAAACCTTCAATTTGGTCTTTTGCGCCTCGGTAAGTGACCAAGTTTGAGCACCGTAGGTTAGGACAGGCAGAATGCACATGTCGACGAGTTTCCGCTTCAGAGTCAAAGGAAGATCACCCTTCATTAACCCCTTCATGGACCAATAGCTTCCCCATGCATTTTGGATTCGCCTTTCGACTTCTCTATCCTGTCTACGGCTGAAGGAAACTATTTGGCCCAAATACGGGTACTCGTCGACATAGTGGATTACTTGCCCATCTACCTCGACCCTACGTTCCGTGCTGTTGGTCATTATCTGCGTCTTTGCCCTGTTCATTGTAAGACCAACTTGAAGGCTTGCCGAACTGAGGTCTTGAAGCATTGTTTGGAGTTCTTCGGCTGATGGAGAAAACAAAACAATGTCATCGGCGAAACGGAGATTTGTTAATCTTCGTTCACCCATGACAAAGCCTTTGTCCTGCCAGGGGACCGCCAAGCTTCGGAATATTTGTTCCAGGGTGCTTGTGAAAAGTTTAGGCGATAACGGGTCTCCCTGTTTTACACCTCTTTCAATTTCGAACGGCTGACCAGAAGATTGCAACTTTATGTTAGCCGTGCTATTGTCATAAATGGCATTTAGTAAATGTATGTATGTGGACTCGATACCTTGTTGCTGAAGTGCTGTAAATATGGAATAGTGTGAAATGCTGTCGAAAGCCTTTGTATAATCTACAAAGGCTAGATATAGGGTTCTATTGTACTCTTGACACTTTTCTATGGTCTGGTTGAGGGTCTGTAGATGGTCTGTTGTCGAGAAACCGGGTCGAAATCCCGCTTGTTCAGGAGGTTGGTGTTGGTCTAGTTGCCCAGCAATGCGACGTTCTATTACTTTAACGAAAGCTTTATATAGGTGTGAGACTAGACTTATCGGGCGATAGTTATTAATATTGCTTTTGTCACCCTTTTTATGAAGCAATATAATGTTAGCGTGGGTCATCTGTTGAGGCATTTTCCCTGTCTGTAATATACAATTAAATAAATTGGTTATGTGAGGTAACAACGTTCGTTTCCCAAGAATGAGGCATTCTGTGTTGAGTCCATCGTCTCCTGGACTTTTGCCAAATTTCATGGTCCGAAGAGCCTGGTTTACTTCATAGCCCGTTATTGGAGGAATGGTCTCAGTGCAGACATATTGATTAATGGTAGTGGGTTTTTGAGAATCAGAGTAAAGTTTTTTGTAATAGCCCGTGCAAATGCTTAAGATTTTGTCTCGACTATGTTGTTTGGTGCCTACTTCGTCTGTCAGGTTATTTATCCATGACTTTGTTCCTTGATGGATGCCCTGGCGTGCTGTCTTCAATGAGATATTTTTATTCAAGGCTGTTTTGACTGCATTTGTGTTGAAATTGCGGATGTCACGTCTAATACTGCGTTTTACTTGTCTATCTAATCTGTTAAAATCGTGAGATGCTATTGGTAAGTGTTGTCGCTGTTCTATTAATTCTCTTGTAGCCGGTGATAGTTTACTTTGCCTTTTGTTTTTTGGTTGTATTTTACTGCTGGCTATCTTAATACAGTGGAGGATTCTCTGGTACTGGGCTTCAACGTCGTCAACATCGACCTTCAGACTGTTAAACTGGTTTTGCAATTCGAGATTAAATGCTTCATAATTGTTTGTTAGTGCTATTTTATCTAATTTCTTGATTCGGGTGGAAAAGGTTTTTGAGCGTAATATTTTAAAATTAAAGGAAAGTTTTGCGCGGAGTGGCCTGTGATCCGAACTGAATTTAATCTGGTTAATTGTACTGACGTCCTTAATTATATCTAATTGCGATGCTAAAATAAAATCTATTTCATTTCTGTTTATATTATTAGGAGATACCCAAGTCCAACGTTTTTGATCTTTTTTTGGAAAAAAGCTATTGCAGACCTTTAAACCTTGTCCAAAAGCAAATTGAAGCAGACGAGAACCACGGACGTTCCGATCACCGAGCCCATGCTGACCAAGCACTTGTTCGTCGCCTGCATCTCTTTGGGTGCCCAGCTTTGCGTTAAAATCGCCGATAACTATATTCCAAGTCCCTCTCAGGTCTTCAGCGGCCTTATTTACCAAGTCGTAGAATTCCTCCACTTCACACACTTTCACACACACTTCACATAATTAATACAACTGGTTTTATTAATTCACATCTACCTTTGACATGTCACAAGTGGGCTGCCTTGTAGGGCACTGTTGCAACAATTTGCTTAAGAGTAATGAACGCAATTATCCACATGCAAACCAGTTGCAGAAGGTAGGTATTAACTGATTCAATGATGTAATTGTTTATTTATTCAGATCGAGAATAATGCACAAGCCAAGATACTTACCAAGAACAGAAGATATAACATTTATTTATTTAATCTTTATTACATCATCATCATCATCATCACATCATCAGCCTATGTTAGTCCACTGCTGGACGTAGGCCTCTCCTAATAACTATGCGTAATTGCGTATGCGTATAGATGCATTAGGAGGTAAATGCCCATAATCGCCAGGCTGGGCAAGCGGATTGGCGGCAGTAATGTGTCCATTATGATGACGCTGCTGTCCATCATCATTATCATCAACCTTTTATAAAATAATGGTCAGCGACACTTCAATCCCTTAGTCGACTCTTACGACACTCGCAGAAGGAGTCGGGGTGGTGACAAATGTATTCTTATTGCCGTCACTACACTGCCAATCTTTATTGCACAAAAATCTAAATCATACAAAAGGCGGACTTAATGCTATGAAACTTTATCTACCAGTCAACCATCGGGCAAAACCGAGAAACTGTGAGCCGTGCAAAGAGAAACTAATAAACAATGAATAAAATAACATGTTAAAGGTGCGTTCAAACTAAAGGAGCATTCGCTGTTCTATTCCCCCACTTTACGAAATTCGATCGTTACACAAAACGTGATTGGTTGATTTCGTAGATTGGGGGATAGAACAGCGAATGCTCTTTTGGTTTGAACGCACCTTAATGTGACTTTGTTGTTACCATGCAGGGCCCTAGGTATTTTTTACTATGTTAACACGCATTTATTAACTCGTAAGTCAACTTGTAAGTCAAACCACCACAGTTGTCTTATGTATTTAAGAAAATCTTGGAATCTTCAATGGACTCGCTTCCTGGTCTTCGATTAGGATGAAATTTTGCACTTTTTGACTAGCTAAAATAACCCACCAGGCATCTTCCGCGAGATTATTAGATACAATGTGACACTAAACATGGCTCTATTTATTGTATGTCAATTGATATTATAATGCAACCCCTTTGTTGGCCCCACCATGGCCCCACCACTCTGCCAGACGCCCGGATTAAATAATGATAGCAAAGCATACCTACTAAATATTAACTAGAAGTTCATGGCCCACAAAAGTTCCATCTTTGCCAGCTCTTAGCCCGTAGGTAATATAGTTCCTACTTCCTAGGTGGGTGGGTGTCAGCTGAGATAATCATAATTCCCCATGGTTAGATTGGTTAAAGGATGAACATAATGAACAATATTGCTTTGCTCTTCCGCGATCGCAAATTGCTTATCGCGGAAGAGCAAAGCAATATTGTTCATCCTTTAATATGGACTTCCGCAAAGTAACGCCTGATTCAATTAATTACTTAGATTGGTTAGTCACAATCATGATGTTAAATACTTAGCAAAACCTAAGCCCAAAGTTAGCAAACATATTAGCAGTAATCTTTAAACGCTTGAAAAGATCTGCCGATCCAACACCGATATACTTACTCTAAATCTAGGTAGGTATGCACGCCGTACATTACTTTGTCGGTCTGACGCAAGTCGCATGTACATACCTACTCGCAACAGTCGCAACTCGGGCAATCAAAAGCACCAAAGACAGCGCCTAAATCGGAATGTACCACAGTCAAGTAATTGAAAACCAAATCTGTCTCTCTCGCTCCGATGACGCCTTCGTAAGAGTGACAGAGACAATATTTTAAATTTACGAATTCCCAAGTTCGCGGTAAGCCTAGTTGCACAATACTAAATTGTACCGAGTGTCATGCTCCATGTTGCTATTAAATTCGGTCCAAACCTGTCATTAGGCCTACAGCATACTTTGTACAACTTCAGATTTTTTCCTGTCCGAATAACGACTTTGTTACTTAGACGAGAAGACTCATATTATATAGATTTTTACGGGATTTCTGATAGCTATTTCTACTTACCGTTTGGGACGTTGCACTCCAGTTACCGACATTCCTATCAGCAACGTGTAATCTTTACGATGAGCCTATAATGAGATGTTAGTTGGTCGTATCTTAGTTACAATTAAAATGTATGTTTCGTTACAGTTACCAGGGGCCTATCTTACAAACGTACAATTCTAGCAAATTGTATAAATTCCTATAAAAAAAATTGTACGTTTTGTAGAATTGTCCAACATCGTCATCATCATCATCGTCTCAGCCATAAGACGTCCACTGCTGAACATAAGCCACCCCTCTGTAGAATCACCTCCACATAGAATTTTAATTGTACGCTTGTAAAGTTTTGTGGTTTTTGCCCCAGGTAATATTGGTATAACTTGTGTTAGCAGTAATTTTATTATTTTTAGCAATGTTCCTCAGTTGGTTAACAGTTTCCGTTAAATATTGAAATTGTAATATTTATTAGTTATTACAACTATTAGATTCAATTGGCGTTAAGTAGGTTTAGTAACCGTCCGAGCAATTGCGACATAACACCACCTTACGTGCATATAAGGGCTTGTTAAAGTTTAATCACGTCAGACGATTTTGGCCTATTTTAGACCCCTCCCTCCCCCATGGTTAAATTTAAGACCAGCCCAAAGTCAATATGACGTGTAATTTTATTGAGTCCTTTTAATAACACTTGGGTTTCACATATGGTTTTATTTGAAAAGTGATCTTAATAAAAAGTTTAGACGATTTTTTTTTCTAGCTATAATGCTCTTCAGCAGAGATTAACAAAAATTATACGTGTATTGTCCGATGATCCTCTATGGTGATAATTGGTGATTTTTTCTTGCACGCATGAGGCTCTATTCATCCATAAATGTGCACAAATGTCACTCCACTCACGTAAAAAAAGATTGTTAATAAATTATGGGACATAAGAATAAAACTGCATTTTCTTGAACCTTAAGACGACGGTATTTTTTTTTTATACCACGTCGGTGGCAAACAAGCATACGGCCCGCCTGATGGAAAGCAGTCACCGTAGCCTATGGGCGCACGCAACCCCAGGGGTGTCACATGCGCGTTGCGAACCCAATAAGAACTTGTACACTCCTCTTTTGAAGAACCCCATAATGTAGTCCAACGGGAAAACCTCGGCAGGGAGCTCATTCCACAGACGGACCGTCCGCGGGAGGAAGTTCCTCAGAAACCGCACGGTGCGCGACCATTTAGGTTGCAAGGTTATCATACCTTCGCAAAAATATAATATTCATACTAGGGCTTGCAATATCGGACCATTTTTAGTTCCGGAACTGATTTCCGATATTATACTTCAATTCCGAAATTCCGGAACCAGTTCCGGAACTAACGAAAATTTTGTAAAACTATATATTATTTAAATAAAACGTAAAAATTCGATACGATTTGTGTACAAGATGCTCATGAGGAAAGAGAAAAAAATTGACAGCATATTCCTGAGGCTAAGAAGCAAGATTTTTTGTGTATTTCGAATGCTGCACTACTTAAAAAAGTATTCCATTAAAAACTATCGAAAATAATGCATTTTAATGTTTTAGGTAATAAAAATAAAAGATTGTTTGTCCTTTTGATGTTTGTCAATTAAGTGTGAATTTTGTGTTGTTGGTCTTGACTAAGGCAAGACAGAGACAAAATCGTTACCTAAAATGAGTAACGGTCGTAATACAAGACATTTTCTCTCAAAATAGACGGCATCCGGTAAACTTTATACGACTTTGTAACTTCAAATTTGATCGTAAATCCGCTGTAATTTTTTTCCCTTTCCTCATAGGCACATTGTATACACGTACCGGAAGGCGTAGCGTTGGTAGCCCCCCCACAAGTTGGACTGATGACCTGGTGAAGGTCGCAGGAGTCCGCTGGATGCGGGTGGCGCAGGACCGGTCATTGTGGCAATCTTTGGGGGAGGCCTATGTTCGGCAGCGGACGTCTTTCGGCTTTATTTTTAATTTTATTTTTTACTATGTTTGAATGTATTTTAACATAAAAAGTATATGTTATAAAACTAGCACTTAAAATGAGTATAAACGGTTTTTTTTACGAAAACCTAATTTTTTAAGGTTTTTTCTCACTTTTTGGCATCTATTAATGAGGTAAGCGAGACTATTTTCCATAATGGCACCAACGCCGTTAAACAAAACCTTTCGTAATGAGTAACAACATTTTTTTTTCAATTGGTAATAACTCCGTAACTGGGTGATTCTTATTCTTACATTTTTTTCTGTGATATGTAAGAATCGAATATATTTTGTGGGAAAATATATAAAGTGTGTATTAATTCACGTAGTAAATTACCACTAATATCATGTCAGAGCATCATTTTTGCCATAAAGTTATTAGCCAGCTATAAAAAAAAATTGCCAACCCCAAAATGTCACGGACCGTGTTGTGTGAGATTGCCGAATTCGAAAATATAATATTTTTTTCTGGTGAATTATCAAATTCTCATGCAAAATATTACAGCATTTATGCAAGGTTAATGTTTGATTTATAAGATAATACTATAGAAATCTTAATAACCATTACTATTTATGATTTACATCAGAATAAAATGTGTGAGTAGTTTTTGTGTCACGACCGTGTACGTTACTATAAAAATACGGATCTCTGTAAAAAAGTGTCTTTAATATTGGCAACCCTTTTTATGTTTTTTAGAACAGCAACATTGTGTTGTTGTCAAATTTGCAAATAACTGAACGTTGTGTGTGTCTCAAGAAAAAAATCTCCGTATTTTTTTATAAAAAGGGACAACCTTAACACGTCAACGCCGTGTTTGGCTTTTAAACGTAAGTAACAATGTCACGCTATTATTTGAAACATAACATGTACCTCACACAGTGTAGTTCCTGATAATTAATTAAGATTTGTGAGATCATGGCTAGCTTTTAGGTTATATCGAACACGTCTCAAATTGTCACAACCACGATATGAAAAAAACGTCACGGCCATGGACTTATTGCGTACGTGGTTGTGACATATATAACACGTGGTCGTGACATTTTCGTTTCATTTAGATAATCTACGGATTTAAACTGTTATTATAGATGATTTAAAATATTTAATATACACTATTTATTGAGCATTTTTATTTTATCCATTTTCCCATGGATTTGTAAAGTTTCTGGCCTGACATAGAAACAAGTCGTTTTGTGTTATATTTTTTATTTACTTTTCAACATAGTCTCCTTGTAACTCTTGCAAGGCTATACAATTGTCCCTACGATGCTCCCATGATTTTAACAAGGTCAAGTAGTAGTTGCCGTCTTGCTCTTCAAAATAGGCCCCAATTACCCCTTCGTTCTTAAAAATCTCTGTCCACCGAGCCAAGATTTGTATCTGGCATATTAGAAATGTTGTAGGTATTGTTTCAGGAAATCAGCAATTATAAAAAAACTTATCGATAAAATGGCGCCAATTTTGACATTTAACATCAGAAAAAAGTAAGGTTGTAGTACCAAGGAGGTTTTTTTTAAAAGTTATTCTCCATTGTCAGACCAGAAACTTTTCAGACGACCCTTGTAAAAGGGATATCTAAATAATTATTTACTGTTTTGAAGAAAAATACAAATAAATACTGTTAATGAAACCATTTCGTTGCTTTATTTTATTGCTTCATCATAATAAATTATTATATTACGAATTTAATAACATTGATCTTAATATTTATTGGAAAAAGTCACGTCCGTGTCATACATTGTCACAACCGTGTTTACATGGTTTTTTAGCCTTTTCCAATGGTATTAAGCTTATCCAGATTCATCAAGAATATGCTTTTGGTATATTTTATTGATTAATCATAATAAATGAAGATATTACGAATATAAACACATAAATTTTAACATTTATTGCAAATATGTCACGTCCGTGTCATACATTGTCACAACCGTGTTTACATGCAATTTTTTTTTGCCTTTTCCAATGGTATTAAGCTTGTCCACATTCATCAAAAATATGCTTTTGGTATATAATTTCGATGTACATTGCGAAAAACAGTAAAGAAAAAAAACTTTTTACTTTCTTTTGCTGAACTTTTTTTAAGAATCACCCAACTAGTCTATATCCATAAAAGTTCATATGACACTATAGTTTCTAAATGTGGTCAGGAATACACTGTTAAAATAACTTTAGTTACAAATACCAATGTTTTACTTTACTGGAATGCTACTTGATATTAGACCAAGTGGAGACTTAAGTCAAAGGTTACCATTCTTCGATATATGTAAATAGCGTATAATTATCGAAGGACTAAAAGAAAAATAACGATAATTAATTGCAATCAACCCAATTGATAATTAAAATCTGGTACAGGATCGTTGCTTACCTTGGCCAGTTTTCGTGGTTTAGTACCTAGTATTTAGTAAACACAGTTTATTTTACAGAAAAGAAAACATAATACAATTTGTGTCAAACTACTTATCGATATATCTTGTGGTGGCTTTGTAGGTACTCTGTATTCTGTACCTAATTATCATAATCGTGTTGATATTTTATGTTTATCCATACAATAAAAACCCTTTTTTTTTCAATTCCGGAATTCCGATATTAGCTGTGTCAGTTCCGGAACTGTTAAAACAGCAAAATCGGTCCGAAATTCCGGAATTCCGGAATGCAAGCCCTAATTCATACCTTCAGAAAACTTTACATAGCCAATTAGTATAAATGTGTCTGTCACTTTTACTGATACGGAATCTATGTACTTGTACACTCAACCAATTGGAACCCTAGACTACCTACCCATGAATCATTTCAAAGTGACGCTATATACAGTGTGGAAATTAAATTCAGGCCCTGGAGGAAAACTACTTGAAATCCTTAAGCCAGCTCATTTTACTTAAAGGAGATATTCCTTTATTTTTTAAAAGAAACAAATCTGTATTAGGAGATTTTTTAAACTCGTTTGCTTCTCCCGGGACTCGAACCAAATAAATAAAAAAATAAACGCTCTTTATTTTATTATACTAATCGGTAGTATTAACACGTTCGCCTCCAGTACTGTTTCACTAAGTGCTTATACTATGCCGATCGAAATAGTCTCATAAGTAGAAATCCTATATGCCAGTGACACGCATGTGTGACCGAAAAGATTGTACTCCTATGCCGGCGACACACATTTGTGTCAAAAATGTTCGTATTTCGATGCGACTGGCATAGGAGTGAGAACTTGATTAATGCTAGTGGCATAAGAATGAGATTACTTTGAACACGTATGTGTGTCACTGGCATAGGAATACAGTTTTTTCGGTCACATATGTGTGTCACCGGCGTCGAACGTGTATTCAGGATAAAGTTTCTCTAACAAACAATTGGTCTTAAAAATAAAAATAATCGTTAAATCTAACATCAACTTTATTTTACTATCAAATTTGCAACACTTAAATTATTTAACTGATAATTTGTTCGAAATGAGTCCCGTCGTTCCGGCTACACAACATTAGTCGCCGTTGAAATTGTGGTGTATGCCCGTAATAACATTTTCTAATAAAATAGAGTGTTTATTTTTTTAAATTTTAGTTGGTTCGAATCCCGGGAGAAGCAAGTGAGTTTGAAAAAATCTTTTAATGCAGATTTGTTTCTTTTCAAAAATAAAGGAATGTCTCTTTAAAGTAAAATGAGCTAGCTTAAGGATTTAAAGTAGTTTTCCTCCAGGGCCTGAGTTTAATTTCCACACTGTATAGAGATTTCAAAGAAATTCCTTACTTCTTGTTATTTTGACAAGGTTCTAGAGTGGCCTAGGGTTCCGATTGGTGTCAATCATTTTTTCGTTTCTTGAGTGTCTTTGTGGATAGCTTATCGTTTCCAACTTTCCACCACCAACTCTGGCCACTATACACGAGCTTCTCTTTGTAACAGATACCGGGAGATACCATTGATCACTTAAATGCGATTCAGTTTAGGTTCGCCTTGTCAGTTTTTGACAGTCATTCTATGGAATTGACACATTGCGATTCACATTAGTTCCTAAATTGTATCACATTAGTACTTAGATCGTGGTAGCCCCCATATACCGTAAGACCGTACCTTCCGTTCCCGTCCCTTGTCGCTGTGAGGTAAATATTAATAAAAAAAAAAAACCGGCCAAGTGCGAGTCGGACTCGCGCGCGAAGGGTTCCGTACCATTATCAATTTATTATTAAAAAAATACAGTTAAATCAACCTACCTCAAAAACTATAGGAGATAATTTAATCAAACTAAAAATCATTGATAGAGTTTATTAATGTGCATAACATTTATTTTTTTTAGAATTTTATATCGCGTAGTTTAAAAAATAGAGGGGGGGGGGGACACATTTTTCAGACTTTGAGAGCTGATATCTCGAAAACGATTTGCTTAAATAAAAATGAGATTTATAAACCTTCATATCATTTTCAAAGACCTTTCTATTAATACCCCACACGTTTATATACAACTAAATTTTTTTTTCTATCCCTCAGTTACATGTATGGAGCGCCCCCACTCTAATGGTTTTTTTTACAATTTTGTATCATAATCCTGTAGCGGTTCATACAACACATATCCTTACCAAATTTTGTTACTGTAGCATTTATAGTTTCCGAGTAAATCGGCTGTGACAGACGGACAGACGGACAGACGGACATGACGAATCTATAAGGGTTCCGTTTTTGCCATTTTGGCTACGGAACCCTAAAAACCGGCCAAGAACATGTCAGGCCATGCTCAGTGTAGGGTTCCGTAGTTACTCAAAAACCATTACCTATGTTCGAAATAGTTTTATTTTAAAATATTCTATAAGCCCACCTCATGATTTTTTTCATATTTTTTGGACCTACGGACAAAAAGTTAGAGGGGGGGGACAAATTTTTATTTCTTCTGGAGCGATTATCTCCGAACATATTGACTTTAGAAAAAAACTTTATTTAAAGACCCTTATTTTTTCAGAGACCTATTCAATGATACACCACACTATAGGGTTACAGTAAATAAAAAAAATCATCCCCACTTCACCAATTGGGGAGGTACCCGATAAAAAAAAATTCTAGTATTTATTGTACCACTTTGTTGGCATGATTAATTTGTATAACTGTACCAAATTGCAGATTTCTAGTGTTAACGGCCACTGAGCTATGCTGTGGACAGACGGACAGACGGACATAGCGAAACTATAGGTGGGTCAAAATTATTTTCGTTGTCTTGTTTCATACCACTCTGTCACGCTTTTAGTTGCTGTATCGACTCAGTATATAAAAAAACCGGTGCACTTGTATTTCTTTTTCACGCTAGATTTTCATCCATACATCAAAAATTAGAAACAAAATATAATATCATCTCATACAATAATCACAACCGTGTCACGTTTTTTAGGGCCACAAAATAAGACAACGAAAATAATTTTGACCCAGGTAAGGATTCCGTTTTTGCCATTTTGGCTACGGAACCCTAAACAGGGACGGGTAGTCTTATCTCGCGACGACATATTGTCGCACCAATCATGAAACCTAATGATATGTATCTATACATTTTTTTTATTTTTATTATTACCTTGCTGAAATATTTTTATAGGATATCATCATCGTCATTTCATCCATAAGACGTCCACTGCTGCTGAACATCGGCCTCCACTTTCTTTGGCGTTTACCAAACCGCCAATAAACCGCAAATATTTTTATAGGTATACTTATCAAATAGATATCTGTTCAGCCATGAGCATAAAGCGTGAAATTATTTACATGTATGATTACTGAATATTACATACATAGGTACTTAAATAAGATTGATCAATCATTTCAAAATTCCTACGCTTATCAAGTCTATGTAATTATTATAATCCTAGATACAATTAAAACATGTGTAAGTAGCTAGGTATCTATATTTGTAGAATTATATAAACAATGTATTTATATAATTCTATATAAGCCCCAACTAGCAAAGAAGTCATATAAATCAAGATTTATACGACCTTTAGCCATATAAGAGTTTTATAGTCGTTTTTAGTTAACCTGTTAGTCAAATAAACGTTATAAATCTGATAGTTTAGTCGTCCTACCAAATAGTCTAATTACTATGGTAAATAAACGTTTTTGCGACTTAATTATACAACAATCATGTAGAGGTTTTAAAGAAAACGTTTACTTAATGATATTCAAAGTTGTATAAACGTTTTCGTCTTATAAAGGGTTTAGAAAAAACAGAACCGTCGTAATAAGGTCATTTTTACAAAGTCTACATAATTTTATTGTTGTATAAGTGATATCATAAAACCTTATCTCGACAGTTATATAGCGGTATTGAAGGTAACTTCAATATGACAAAAGGATATCAGCGGGACTGTTATCTACCCTTTATTCAACAGTTGGTTATATTAACGTCAAACAAAAACTTTGAAAAACCTTTAGTTGTTGCCGAACTCGTTATATTCCTTTTATTGGACTATATGTTTTTAAATTGATTTTAAGTTACGGTTATAAAACATCATGCAATTTATAGTCGATTTGAAATTAATATTATAAAACATCATTCGCCATTTCGTGGGCATCACAGTACTATTTAAAAGAAAAAAACCATGGACGTTACATCGTGGAAACGGTACAAACGAAGTGGCGGACTAGTAACGGCGGCTTAGTAATGGCGGAAAATTTGTAGTCTTATAAACCCCTATTCCATGTATCCCTACTGCGATATCCCCCCTAGTGGGGACATGTGGAATACTTTTCCGTTTATATCTACCGGTAGGGATATTTTTCCATCTAGTTCTACTATTTCATACAAAATGGATTTTTTTCCACATATCCCCACCATTTCAACCCTAGTGGGGATAGCTGGAATTGATTCCATTTATCCTTACTGTTTCCACCCCCGTGGCGATAAGTGGAATTATGTTCACGTATCTCTACTAATTTGCTCCCCAGTAGAGATATATGGATTTTTTTCCATTGGTCCCTGCAAGATCGTTTTTTGGTAGGGATGGATGGAAAGTATTCCTTACATCTCTACCCGATTACTGTATGGTAGGGAAAGATGGAAAGTATTCTTTACATCCCTACCCGATCGTTTTTTAGTAGGGATAGATGGAAAGCATTCCTTACATCTCTACCCAATGGTTTTTTGGTAGGGATAGATGGATAATATTCTGCACGTCTCTACCCGATTGTGTTATATAAAGTGATAATTGGAAAGTTTTCCTGGCACAGGTAATCAAAAACAGTCACATGCTATCACTCCGCATCATTTAATTCGCTTAGTTCAATAAAACGCTTGTATGATATCGCCTTTTGGCTATTTTTTCGACCGTTGTTTCAATGAATTTTCACCACTGATAACGCGTCTGGTTTCCAATATGCTCATTTAAGGTAATTTAGTCCATTTGTTGGTATGCAACTAGCCTCTAAGAAGAACTGACTTTCAAGTACCTTTCCGTCTAAAAACACCTCCATTATTTAAAACGGAAAGTTTTCTAAAACATATCGTTTTCAACGCTAAGTCCGTTGCTAGCTTTAATATCTAAAGTTAAAACAGTAACGTTATAACATTTGTACAAAACTGAAGTATTTAAGTACTATAGCTAAAACTACCTGATCAGTGTTTTTTTGCTATGTTTTTTTATTACATTTCATTCAATATTTTTATTTTTATCTTCAAACACTGGCAGGCAACGCAAATGCTTTTTCAAATACAAAACTTCATCTTCAACTGCCTTATGAAATTGTCAGTTACAATTTTTTTTTGTATTACTTAATGTCCTAAGGTGCCGAAAGAAATAATCATAATACAAAGGAGTCGCGGAAACGCACTGCTTTACGATGGTTATCAATTACCGTGGTTTAATACAATAAAATGGTTTGATTTTATTTTGATTTCATTTGCGCGTACATTTTGGTCTAACGAGCACTTGTTCGTACTACTTTTCTTTAGTATACAAATATTTTCTGGCTAAGCGAAAGCTTGTTTTAATCCTGGTAAGGGTTGCAGAGTACCAATTCGCCAATCTCTTTTATTTTATAGTCAATGCTGTTGGAAGATGTTCCATAATAATCATTAAATATTTACCCACCAAACAGCAAAGAAGTAGCGTTTAGTGGAAGAAGTTCCATACATCCCCACCAAACAGAAAAGAAGTAGGGCTTAGTGGAAGAATTTCCATACATCCCCACCAAACAGAAAAGAAGTAAGGCTTAGTGGAAGAAGTTCCATACATCCCCACCAAACAGAAAAGAAGTAGGGCTTAGTGGAAGAATTTCCATACATCCCCACCAAACAGAAAAGAAGTAGGGCTTAGTGGAAGAAGTTCCATACATCCCCACCAAACAGAAAAGAAGTAGGGCTTAGTGGAAGAATTTCCATACATCCCCACCAAACAGAAAGGAAGTAGGGTTTAGTGGAAGAAGTTCCATACATCCCCACCAAACAGAAAAGAAGTAGGGCTTAGTGGAAGAAGTTCCATACATCCCCACCAAACAGAAAAGAAGTAGGGCTTAGTGGAAGAATTTCCATACATCCCCACCAAAGAGCAAGTGAGTAGAGCCAAATGGAAAATAATCCATGTATCGCTACTAGGGGGGAAATTAGTAGGGATATATATAATAAAATCCACCTATACCCCCCAAGGGATCAAAAAGTATAGATAAACGGAAAGAATTACACTTATTCCTACCAGGGGGGAAATCAGTTGGGATGATTGGAGTATATTCCATCTGGCCCTACCATTAATAAATAGGAGGGATAGATGGACAACTCTATTCCATGTATCCCTACCGGTAGAAATAAATGGAAACTTATTCCACATGTCCCCACTAGGGGGGATAACGCAGTAGGGATACATGGAATAGGCGGTTATAAAAACCTTTACTTAAGATAAAGTTATATTGTAGTCGTATAAGTATAAATCCATGACTTGTTCCAAAATGGCTAACCTTAACTATAATAAAATATGAAGAAATATTGTTATAAATTATAATTATTTCGCATATATTAAGAGCGCGACAGCAAAAAACTGTATATCATCATAAACTTTAACGGTAAAGTGACCTTCCCATACGAATTCAGCTCACGCCAAATGTGCAAATGCTCAATATATAGAACAATAATTTCTATTACAAATCTTATAAAATTACCTTGTATTATTTTTCCGTACACTTTTTTGTCACACACACCAAGTTTTGCGCGTATCTAAAATAAATGTCAGGAGCAGTTTTATAAATAAAACTTAAAAACATTTATGTAACTTAAAAGTCCGATAAGCAATGAGTAAGGGTTATACTAAACCTTCTATAAAACAAAATGGTCAGTAATAAAACATTTATTTGATATTTAGGTCGCGTAAAGGTTTTTGTTGTACTCTTTATACAACGTTTTGGTCATTCCTTAATCGTTACAATACCTTTAATAAACGATTTAAGTCGCCATGCAAACCTTTATTTAACGTTTATCTCACCAATAAGTCGTATAATTTGCGCCACTTTCGCCTTTTATAACCGTTTACCTTACGTTTATATGACCAACCAAATTAGACTAGAAGTTATATGCAAAACGTTGTCTCAACTTCTATATGACTATATTTTGCTAGAGGTATCTAATATAAGGCTTCGGTAAGTGACAAACTATGTACCCTAGACGTAAGATTTTTTTATTTTGAATAAATAATTGAAAAAAAAAAATATAATAAGACTAATAACTGCTTAACATATGGTAGATTACTATTTAAGTATATTTGTGGTGATTACATATTCAGGTACATTAGGGTGGTTCCAAAAGTCTCGGAAAGTGCCATTTTACGAGTACCTAAACTGATACACAGATAGTGCCACTTTCCGCACTATTGCGTAAATTCCCTCATTCCAATTGTGAGTACTTTAGTGCTCGTTATTAATTAATTTATTGTTCTTGTTAATTGACTAGGTATTTTTTCTCTCGCGTATCGCCTTGTATCGCGTATCGGCTAGGCAAACGCAGCGTAGGACGTCCACCCACAAGATGGACAGACGACCTTATTAAGGTCGCCGGGACACACTGGATGCTGGTCGCATCTAACCGGTACATGTGGAGGTCCAGAGGGGAGGCCTATGTTCAGCAGTGGACGTCTTATGGCTGAGATGATGATGATGATCGCCTTGTAAAATATTGTATGATATTCCATTCAAATCCATTCCATCCATTAATTTGTCATTATGATTTCAGGTATGTACGATTTTGAACTAAAATCTGAGTCAATAGAAAAAGAAAAAAAAGTAAACAAACCTGCAAACCTGAATTACTTCGTAACCACATACTTTCCAAACACAATCTTGATTGATACTATCCACAACTTAGAACCTTAAACCTTGTGTTCACATACATTTTTAGTTAAAATATCTGATATTTATTAATAATTAAGTACAAAGAAATCTTCGGACGTGTTTTACGATATATGTCAAGGGCTAGTCGAGATTTTTTACTCATCGAAATTTATCTTGTCTATGAAAAAACTAACATTTGTAGTGATGGGACATACGAGTAAAACAGTTTTATTCCGTTATCGATTCGGTTTTATTCGATCGATTGTTTTAGACACGCGATTTTCTTATTTTTTTCTTTGATATTATACCCAACAATATACAAAAATGATTGTTCGTGAGTCATTTGGGAAACTATTGATGTGTACCGGTGCCTACAACGTTAAGCGGCATAATTCGCGGACTTCGTGGCGGAGTTTAATATCGGATACGTGAGTATGCGGCTTAACCATGACTGCCAGAAGTGGAGGTAAATTGAGAAAAACTAAAAACGGGTATTTAAAAAAAATGCTATTTTTTCGTGTTATTACGGGTTTCGTGTATTATTATATTCTTCTGATATTTACTTTATTACGGCTTAACTTTTATATTTGGACTCCGATAATTGTAATTTGATTGGATTTTTGTGACTGGTTAAACTACGACTTGGTTATTTTATATATGGACTAAGATAAACATTGTGATTTCGTTACACTTTTGCTACAGAATAACGAAACTTGACTTAGCTATTTACGGGCCTCATTTCGTCTTCAAAAGGTTTGTTATAAAGGTAACTTCTTTTAAATTAAACTCAAAAGTGTAGATAAGTGAAAAGTAAATGTCTGTCTCTTTATCTAACTTTATTTTAGATTACAATGAGTGAACCTGGACCATAGGGATTAAAGCCGCCAAAAATAGCTAAGATTGTAAAAAACAACTAACGGAAGATATGAAAAGGATTCTTTTAAATGTCTACAGACATTTAGAAAGAACCTCACCTACTTACCCATACAAAATTGAGTTGTATAAAACAACGGCAGCGATTATGGAAGTTTCGATAGATGTTGTTAGCAACGTTGTAAAACATAGTGAGAAATGTGATTGACGGAATTTCCGACACTGTTATTGACAATGCGGCTTTAACAAAAGCTTTCATCATCACAGTCACTGATGATGACACTTCGGAGGAGAGTAGTGATAGTGACAGTCACTCCGATTAAAAATTGTTAGTAGGATTAATGGCTTTTTGTCATAAAAAATTGTTCCCACACTATTACCTAATACTTATTTATATTGAGTTCGTAATAATTTCGCGAAGGATATAATATTTGGTCGATTAAAGTTAATACTATTCCCATCGGTCCCATCACTAATTTCATAGACAACAAATGCGATTGCCGGTCCGCCATATTTGTTTACCTTTTTTTTCTTTTTCATCACACTTGCTGTCTAAGCGCGCCATTGTTTGCGCGCGCAGCGGGAGTAATAGAAAAGTGAAATTCCCTAGGGAGTAATAGAAATTTCAGTACGTCATTTAATAATGTTATTTCTTAAAACTTATTTTTTTGTCGGCAAGTGTGATACTAACTCGAGTCATAAAAGCCCTCCGCCTAACGGCGTCGGGCTTCTAACACTCTCGTTAGTGATTCCGTACTTACCTCCCTTGATGCACAATGTACTATTTCTATTGACTCAGATCTTATATCCTGTACGAGTAGGTAAGTAATTAAGCTGTCATGTAGGGCTTACACATTTTCTTAACAAGTAGGCCAGCAGGGTCGCGTTTTATAAAGTTACAATTTACAATTTCGCTGTTTGCCTCTCTAACGCACTCACATATTGGCTAGAAAGAGAGGCAAACGGCGAAATTGTAAATTGTAACTTTATAAAACGCGACCCAGGCCTAGCGTGGCCTCACCAAGATGCCATTCTGCAATCGTATACGATTAGCGATAAGTCTTGACCATAATAATAGGTATATGGAAACGGTCACGTTTTCGTTACAATCTGTCATTCATTACTAATCGCTTATCGTACATACGATTGGAATGGCATCCTTAAGTTCCTACATCGTTATTCCAAACACTCTTTGAGCGTTTTCACAAACCGTTGTTGAAATCACCTTGTTATTTAATTTGGTCAAGTTTAGGCTTATTCGACTCAGAATCACGAGCTCATTCGATTTTGTTAGGAGAAAAAATAAGTCCCATAGTTTTCATACAGTTTTCATTCCTTTCATTACGCTACCGCCTTTGAACATCTATGAAAAAAGGGTAGGTATCGTAATGGAAAAAACATTTTGGTACATTTTTTCTTCTATTAGAATCGAAAGAGCTCGTGATCCCGAGTAGACCAAGCCCAAACTTGTCCGAATTAAATAACAAGGTGATTTTAACAACGGTTTGTGAAAACGCCCATTTATGTCATTGCGTAACCTGGTAGTATGTACAGTCTCCATCAGATATATCGGAGCGGCCAATGTGCTCACAAATATCTGAGCAGGCCTCTATTGTCATGGTGTTAGAGTGCAAGTTCGGATATTTTTCAGCACCGAGGATTGTACTGCCATGAGACTAGGGTAATTTGTGTAAGATTATCCCATGACATTTATTATTCATCACGTGCAAACTGCAAGGTATGATAATATCATACATTGTATTGTCACTGTTACAAATTTAACAGACATTTGTGACCTATTTCGCGCTACAATGGCCGCACGCCATCTATCGATTTATCATCGAGTTATAGACCGTTTACCTAATAGACACTACTCGCAGACAGCACATAATTACATGTATAAATACGAGGATTATTTAGAACATTTCTTCAAAAAAAATCTATGGAACTGAACCTCCTTTAGAGATTTTAAAATTGTTAAAATCGAGAACCATTTCCATGCAAAAATACAATGTGCCCATGACATGAGGAAAGGGAAAAAATTCAACAGCGGATTTCTGACCAAATTTGGAATTAAAAATGTCATAATTTATGAAGTTTTCCGGATTCAGTCTATTTTAAGTGAAAATCAGATTTTTTCTTAAAACCGTTTTAGACCGTTACGCTACGATAAACGCATTTTAGGAAACGATTTTGTCACCATGTTGTCTTAAGTCTTGTCACACTTAGTACTGATTTTTCAATCCCCATTTAACAGTAACTGTCAAATAAATGTTAGCTCTATCCTTTTTTGATTCATGACCAGCGATAAGGATGGTAATACTTTTAACTGACGGATACTTTTAACTGAGGATTGAAAAATCAGCCCTTAATTGACAGACATCAAATGAACAAAAAAATCTTTAATTACATAGGTGTAGGTAGCAAATGTAAAAAAAAAAACTTTAAAGTGCATTTTTTGCGATAGTTTCATTAATATAATTTTTTTTGTGTATTAAGGCATTCTAAACATCAACACAAACTAAAAAAAAACGGTCAAGAGCATGTCGGGCCATGTTAAGTGTAGAGTTCCGTAGTTATTCAAAAAACGGCTGAACCTATTATGTTCGAGATAGTTTTATTTTAAAGAATTTAAAGCATTCTATAAGCCCACTACCTATGCATTATTCTTTTCCCAGGTTGCCGGTTCCCAAGGCCGGTTTCCAGGTCCAAATTGCTTACTAAAATTCTTTGGAAAACAGGGTAAATGGTTTATGGCTTGGTTTGCAGGTATAAAATATTATCAAACACGTCCATTTATTTTATGCGTAATAAAAAGCATACATAAGAGTTTTTCTACATTCAACATTATGAACATCACAATTATACACAACTAGAATAACTACGGAACCCTACATTGAACATGCTCTAGGCCGATTTTTTTATTTACCTAGAATAGGAGAAATAACAATAAACCGAACGTCAATAGCGCGGAGTCTACAGGTAGGAGTGAGTGTATAGTACACAATACAAACTGTGTTGGAAGATGACTCAACACTTATCAGCATAACCCGAACAGGACAGGAA
>JALPQI010012766.1:0-23644 GCA_025490895.1 Thaumatotibia leucotreta | reverse complement strand
AGTAATTTTTATTACTTTTAATACCCAAGCTGTAACATATTTTGTATGGCTGTTTGTTATCCCTAAAATAATAAACCCACTCCTTCAGTGCCAAAAGAACTTGGTAATACAAAAATTATGATGAAACGTCGGGATGAAGTTCAATTTTATTAATATACGCGATTTAATCCATTTAATCGTTTTATCATCACTACATAGTATAAAATAAAGTCACTTTTTCTGTCCCTATGTCCCTTTGTACGCTTAAATCTTTAAAACTACGCAACGAATTTTGATGAGATTTTTTTTAATAGGTAGAGTAATTCAAGAGGAAGGTTTTTATAAAGGTATAGTACCCGTGCGCAGCCGGGGCGGGTCGCTAGTTTCATGAGTAATCATCGCGGTAACCGAAGAAAATAAAGACGTTAAATTTAGTTTTCATGTTTTTTTGCTATCGACCGCTAAATTCCAGCGTCTAGGTCACAGATTTCAGTGTTCCTGTAACACTTGTAACAGTTGTGTAACATCGATTATCTAAGAAGTTTCCCGCAGCGGAAGGAGGGGAAGAGGATGTAGGGGTAACCGGTCCGTGGTTTCCAAGTCCTTGGCGCGCAATATCCTGCCGCTTGCGTGAGTGTGTTGCACAATGCTGCCGATTACTGAGATTCTTGGCCTGGCTGACACGCTAGTCTTACCTTATAGCCGAGAATTAGCTACTGGACTATTTGCGTTTATGGCATTATATTTTGGACACTGCGGCCATATAAAACATTGACGCCTAACGCCAGCTCAAAAATGCCCCAAAAACCAATTGTTCAATTGTGCCAAGATGGGCAGGACATAGCGCTTTTCGTGACACCGCGCATATTTCGGCGCAACATCTTTGACAAATGTTTATTGAATATCGCCAATCAAAACTTTGATGGACCAATCACAACTATTTATAAATGGCGGTTTAAGTTTTTATAGTTTGACATTCTAATTCATTGCCGTGATGCATTGAACAGGGGTTGACACTTGTCAACTAAAATTCAGGACCGTTTTTGAAAGACAATTTGTGTGACGTGCGGCTTCCATGTTTTATTTGTTCGTAGTTTGGACACTTTAGGATCGAGTTTGCGAACGATTGTGGTAAACACACGTCTTTGAGTGGCTTAACCAGCACCATCGAAACATTAAGTACAGATGTCGCTATTGATTAGTTTCACCACAGATGTCATATATACCATAGATCAAGCAAACGTATCTACTTAGCGTGTCAAATGAACTTAGTAAAATCTACTGAGTTGTCCGTTGCAGCTTTCAGTTCAGGCGTCAAGAAACATTCATAATGCCTCCTTCAGTAATATTAATTGCAACGACACAAAAAATATGAATAGGTACTCAAGGGCCTGAAACATATTTAAAATCATAGGCAAGTAACAACTTCAGTACAAAATCTGACACGCTCGGCCGCCATACAAATGAATGAACTTGTTTCGTTTATCCAAATCTAATTCTGTGAGTTTCACAATACCATTGACATCGCTGTGATTCACGAAAGGTCGTCTGGTGTAATTGGAAGCACGTTGGACCGGCAATCCAGAGGAAGCGGGTTCGAATCCCATGACAACCAGAGTCTTTCGCAGTTATTTTTTCTATGGTAAGCACATCTGTTACGACATTGTGGGACATTTTAAGATATTAGAACATTGTGTGTCTGACAGAAACTATTGAGGTAGAGTACCACGAATATGAAGGTTAAATTTGTCATGTCAGGACTAAATTCAAGTGGATTGTTACACTGGTTTATTAATTACTAGATGACCCGGTGAACTTCGTATCACTTACCTATTAATGTAGTCCAATTTAATTTAAACAGTTTTTTGATTTTTTTCCCCTACGAATGACAAGGTCAGTTTTATAACGCTGTGGGATTTTGTACTAACCAAATGGACAAAAAAAAATGAAATTTATTCTTAGTAAAAAAGGAAATGGGTCGTAACTTGGGAGTTAACTGTAAACTAAGCGGGAAATGTGAAACTTCTCAAATCATAAAAATAATATATTATTGTGGCTACAACCGTAAATAAAATGACCATTTATTATAACAAATAAACAAACTAAAATGAAAACATTACCCAATCATATCTTATTATTTTGTCCATTTTGATAATTTTGAATTTATGTAGCATTTTCCATACAATTTGTGTGGCGGAAACAAAAGAGGTAGTCCGGAAAATGTATAGAAAAGGACTTTTTTCCTTTTGGAATCGAAAGTGCTCGTGATTCTAAGAAGAAATAACCCAAAATTTACCCATAATTTCAAATGGATGAAACAAAAAGAAATGCTCTTTCATCAAACAAAAGCACGCTGTAACTACAACGGTTTTCAATTATTTTAGTCACGCCATCTGTTTTTCAAGGGCACACATTATGATAATAAATATGGAACGAGATGGCAGTGACCGCTATAGCTAGGTGGTCAAATTCGGACGCGAGGTCGTCCGGTTGACTGGCCAGCCTCAGAAGGCCGATTTACGAAACCTATTTTGTAATTAGTATATGATTTTTAAGATGCACGATCTTGACGGATGCTTGGCGAGCCAGAGGTCCTACCGCAAATCACGAACGAAGTGTTGCCTCTCTATCACACTCGTGAATTTGTATATAAGTGTGACATGGAGGCAACACTACGTTCGTGGTTCGCGGTAGGGCCTCAGACAGTTTTACTCTTTCATTTAGAGTGCGTATGCTTTGAAAGTGTTTTTTAAGGGTAAACTTTTGCAACGAAAATGACAATTTTCTATACGCGTGCAGGAATGAATTTCCATGGTAGTTTTCTGGACGGTCTGTCTGGTAATCTGCCCTGCTAAGCAAAATAGTTATATTTCAAAAATCGAGGCATTTGGAAATGGAATCGTCAGCTATAGAATTTAAGGTGCATGTTTGCATTAAATTTTATTTTTAGATATCGCTATTATGCTTAACAGGGCAGTAATGCTGAGATTCTTTACTTTCATTCATCGCATAATGCATCGTAAAATATTGGTGATATTCGTGTGGAAATGTAGGCTTTTTCTTCAACTAGTGTTGGTTTAGAGTGAGAAAGATCTCCGACACTCGAGCATAAACAATCCACTTTCGAAACTTGTATCATAAATAACAATTTTTTTTTGTTATTTGTGTATGCAACTTTGATGTTTCATATTATTATATATTTAAACATTTATTTGTGACACACAAGACAAGACAGTATAAATGATTAAAAATAAATTGATGTTTTACCAGTCACTGAAAACTGCAGATGTCTGATGTATATAAGGCATACTGAATATATTTAAATATTTACATACTGCATAACTAGCTTTTACCTACTCAGTTATAAAAAAAAAATCAGTAAAGTTGGTGCATTTAATGCAAGAAGTGGTAAATTTTTTGTCAGGTCGAAATTTCGGAAGGCTATCTGTATACTGAAAAACGTCGTACGATACACGTGTGAAAAGAAAATTCGTAAACTTTTTTTTTCGCACTTGTATCGGAATGTTGTACTATATTGTGTCATACATGTGCTGTGTGTTAAAATTATGTTACATACATGTACCTGTTGATAGTAGAACAATAACAGATTATTTAATGTCCAAAAATTTCTTGTTGATTTAAAACATTAGTTTCCTTCGTATTTTAAAATCATCTACGACTGTTGGGAAAAATGACTCAATTTCACATCAGTAACAAATATTACCCAAGTTTTGAATATTGAATAATAAATTAAATATACACACGTAACATGAGAAAATCGAGGAATAGTTTGCACACCACATTCCTAATCCCATTTTAAGACTAAATTATCGTTATAAGTAAATTTCCTTATAGTAAATAATGAAATAAACTACCGATTATTAAAATAGTTCTTAAGCAGTTTTCCAGGTTTCAGACGCCTTAAAATAAACAAACGTTTCCATTTTACACATGTCTACACATTCTAAATACATAAATATCATATATCATATTACATGTACTTATAAACATACAATTCAAGATAGTATCATCATCTTGTTTTGTATGCAAACGGACATAGGCAGTCTTGCAAAACCTTGCAGTTTAAATAAATTACTTAATTTTATCAGATTTCTCGTTGCCGTTGAAGATATGACTTATTTTGTACTTAATTATCTTGAATACAGGATACAAACACGGAAGAATACATAGATTTTAACAACGAATGGGTCAAACTGAAAATCATGTTACGAAAAGTTAAGGGCTATGAGAGTTAATTTTCTTATTAAACCATTATTGTCATTTAAGAACACTCCTTTCCTATTAAATTGTATGATAAAAATCACGACTACACTCCTACCAGTTGCTTACTATTGGCCACAGGAGCTCCAGGCCAGAAGGGCTCTACAGTTCAGCTGAACACGCACTTTTCCTTTCCTGTGGTCGATAGTTAACAGCCTGTGGACAGGTAGTAATGATTTTTATCATACAACGCAATAAAAAAGGAGTACGTCTTAATTAAGATAAGGCTTTCATAAGAAAATCAAGCTTTATAGGCCTTAACTTTTGGATTGTCCACCGGAAAGACTCCGAACATGGGTTTGCGTTTAACCCAAATCAGTCTGAATAATTGAAACCTTTTTGGCTTTTGGTACAAAAACAATACACGACGCAGATCAGATCAGGTTTCGGTTTGTCAGTTTTTGACAGTTATTCTATGGGACTGTCATTTCGCGATTCAGAATTAGATCCTAAACTGAATCGTATTAGTAGATTGTGGGAGTCCTCCAGAGCTTCCATTTGAATGCCATTTAAAAATAAAATCAGACCTTTGTCTTATTTATTAGACTCCAGCCAGGTGAGCTGGATATTGTTTGTCTAATAGATCGTACTATGGCTGTCAAAATATTGTACCAGTACAGTACCAGTTCAATATTTTGGAGGCAGTTTCGTCTGTAAGGAACAACCAACTGAAATACAAAAACAAAAACAATATTTATGACGTAGACACTCGTTTATTATACAGCGTCACATATTTACTGTGTTCATTTCTGAAAGTATTTATATTTTGGCATTTCGTAAATCCTAGTGTTAGTAGATATCATTATCACTTTATGGGAACATACAAAATATGAGACTCGTAATCAATGTAACAAACTGTACTGGAGACTCTGCCATGATCACTATAATGGCATGATACGATGTAAATGCATCTCCACGTTAGTTTGCTTCTCGTAGATACGAAATATACTATTTTTGTTTTCATGTTTATGCAAAATGTATTACATGACGGCAGAAAGAATACATTTGTTAGCACTCCAACTTCTCCCGTAGGTGATGTATTTGGCCCAAAATACTGGATACAGTAATTTTTAAGCCAGGTTTACCACGTAAACAATAACGTTATTTTGAACAGGAAATAGCTACAACAAAGAGGTAAAACAACGATCTACTTGAATGGGATATTTGCGGGGTTAAAGTTTGATCTATGACATGAGTATTTTACGCGTTTACGCAGACGACGATGCCGATATTGTGAAAAAATAACGTTTACGTATTAGCATGGAAAATAATTTAATTTGTATGATTTTTTTCAAATAATGTTTATTTCTGTCGCGGCTTTTGATTGGCAGGGTCGTGACCGATATTTTGTAGTCAATTTTGAGAAAAATAAGGAAAACTCTTGTTGCGAACCGGCAGTTTCGCGACACAACAAAATATTTTCAGTATGACATATTAATTATGTTTTGTTTTCAAGTTCCTTTAAAAACTGTAAGTCGGCACGTTTGTTGTATATTAACATTTGTGTTTACCTCTCATCATTGTTATGGGTTTTATTAAATTTTTGTCATTCTTTCTTATTTCCTTAAACATATAATTATATATTATTGACTAAGCAAAAAGCTTTTACTTAGGTACCTGTAGAAGCCAAACATAACAAACAAATAACATTTCTTAACAAATGGCAGAACCTGAAAACCTACAAAAGAATCTGTAACTGACGTCGTCAGGCACTGGTTGGGCCCGCCAGCCAGTTAGTTAGTTACAAAGGCGAACCAAAGATGCTCCCGTGCAAAGAAAAGAGAATAATTTGTAGCTCGCTCAGTTAGTACAATTATAGTTACTAGTTCAGCGGTAAACTACAAATGTTATCATGTCTCTTTTCCATATCTTTTCTTTTTTGCGTTTATCTTTTGTTCATTTTCATAGCCGAACTATCAATTGCTAACTCGCATTTGGTAGGACCAGTTCCTTAGTCTCCAACTTGTTGTTGTTGTTATTTTTTTGGCCATTTTTTTCCGCAACTCAACATCATACGTACCTATTTTGCGTGGTCCCAACTCTGGCCCGGTACTTGTTGGGGACTTCACATACAACTTTGAATTTCTTCGCTGGTGTATGCAGGTTTCCTCACGATGATTTCCTTCACCGTAAAGCACTTGTGAATATTAAATAATATTTTGTGCATAGGTTTTTGATAAACTCATTGGTATGAGCCGGGGATCGAACTCACGACCGCTGCGTAGTTTACCGCTAGGCCACTCTAACTTACCCAGCATTTTAGGGCGTAGCTGCTAAAAAACGCCATGAACTATGTCCCAATTGTGCGAGTATGTTTCTAAACCAAAGGTGGCACTGTGAATTAGTGGACACGTGTTAACTAAGTCTTGCATCAGTCATCGTTTAGGTCCAACGATACCTTCTTGAGGTCGTTCGATTTTCCCTGTTGTTGCTTTAGTTCTTACTCTATTGCTACTAGATCGGTCTTTCAACCTACATAGCCTAGTCGGTACGGTAGTGACCCTACGAAGCTGGAGGTTTCTGGTTCAAATACTGGCGAGGGTATTATTTGCGTATTTATTTATCACAAATATTTGTTCCTTTATATGTATTGTCGCTTGGTACCCACATCACAGGCTTATCCTGGGACTAGGTCGATTTGTGTAAGATGTCCCAAGATACTTATTTACTATTTGGTACAGTGATCTTGCAAAATTTTTATTGTGTCTATTACACACACATCATCAGCATATTTAATTGCAATCCACTGCTGGACATAGGCCTCTCCCATTACTTACGCTTATAGCATAGGCATTAGGAAGTAATGCCTATCGCCCTGGGCAAGCGGGTTGGCGATCGCAGTAATGTATCCATTATGATGACGCTGCTACCCGCCATCAAACTTTTTTTAAATGAATGGTCAAGAGTTGCCGGGTGGTGACAAATGTATTTTTTTGCCGTCACTATGCGGCCGTATATCTAATAATACCTTTGTATAATTATTATTTGATTGCTCTTATAGGATTATATTACAATCATACAGGCCACTAGACACGTTTTTTTTTAAATAAAACAATTACAATCTAGAGAAACTAAGTAAAATGGAACGTTTAAATAGTAATGTGGATTTCCATTCCAACAAAGCGATGCTGATTGAATTTATTTCGTTACATATACCCCGTTGATGTCTTTTACACCAAGAAGTACAGACGGTTTTTCTCCCTGAGCATCTATAAAATATTTAAAAGGTAAATAGCACAAGAACATGACAAGCATAGATATTTAAATATTAACGACCTGTATTATTTATTTCAAAAAACAAGTACAACAACAAACAAAATAAATTACAAGTCCAAAATTTGCCCTAGGTCCTGGTAGGGAGGAAGAGTGCCCAGAAGGCTGGCCGCATTGCCGCCGGACTGTTATGCTATATTAACTAATTTAAGTAATTTATGAGTATGCAAAAACGACGAGGTGTTATAAGTTTGACGTGTCTGTTTATTTGTCGGTCTGTTTGTGTATGAGTTTGGCATCGTAGCTCTCGAACGAACGGATCAATCGATTTTTATTTAAGTTTTTGTTGTTTCAAAAATCAATTAATCGGTTGATCGTCTCCGCCACAAACTTATGGAGCACAGATTTTGTCACAAATTGAGAACCTCTTTTATAATTATAGATTAGTAGGGTAAAATCACCAATAGATGAACAGTTAAGCAACTTTCCCAACTTTGAATATTTTTTTCTATATGATGTAACTCATATTCATCAATTTTTATTTTTTTATACGATTTCGCATTTAATTGAGTTTAGAATAAGTTATTTTCGTGCCTTGTATTAAACTTCAGTAATTTTATAAAAATGATTATATTAAAAAAGGAGTCAAATTTCCCAGTAGTTGAACAAAGTGCCCTATCACTGAACAATTTGACCCCAATAGATGAACCAGCATAATTGCACTATAGCGAGACCAATATATGAACGGCAAGACTCCAATGGATGAATAGAGCATAGTAAAAACGTTAGTTTCTTAGATAAATTAGTTGTATTTAACCTAAAAACCTTATTTTAATGAAATGTAAACACGGTGTACATTGTGTAACAATCTGATCTCCAAGTTTAACTTTTTCCAAATTCAACCGTTCAATTAAATCGGTATCCTGTCGTTTGACCAAAAATTGTTTAACAAATTTACACTTGGCAACCAACTACTGGCAAAATTATGTTTCGGCAAATCCTTTTTTCTAAAAAAACATCTTTGACAATTTATTATCTTAGCCAAATAATTAACAAATAAAATATCATTTTATAAGAGGTATTTTTGGCAAAAGAATATTTAACAACAAAGTTAACTAATAAATTTACCATTAGCCTAAAAATGTTTGCTAAAATGGGTTGGAGTATAGCAAATTGGGTTTTTTGTTGCAACCCAGTAAATTTTTCCCCAAAATCAAAAATGGCCGAGATATTCGACATCAAATTAAAAAAAAATTAACATAACATTTATCGTAATCTTGACCAAAATCTGCAGTGAGCGAGCGAAGCGAGCGAACAAAACCTTCCGGGGCAGTTCCGACTCGGATAGGTTAGGTTAGAAGACTAAGGCGGGAGCTTTGCTCCCGCCTTAGTCTTCGAGGTTATTTTTTTTTATTGTAACCCAGAAAACTTTTCCCCAAAATCGAAAATGGTCGAGATAGGTATTTGGTGAATGTACAAATATGTTAAACGTAGTTTTAGGTGACATGTAAAATATACAATTGATTAATTTATACATTCTTCTAATGTATTAATTGCTTAATGATTATTTGTCAATTGAGTTTTTGTAAAATGATACATTTGCGGAATAACATTTTTGCCACTTACTACATTGGTGAAACGTTTGTTGTAGAATAAATATTTGCTAACATTGTTTTGGTTAAACATTAGTGAACCAATTAAACCAGTTGTTCATGTTTTGGACACCGCATCAACGAAATGAACGAACTAAATTGATTCGAATCCATTTATTGGACAACCAACCCAAAAGATGAACCAGTAAATTTTCCTAGTTCACGTTTTGGACAGCGATTCTTAAGTTGAACAATCCCGTTTCCATATAAAAATAAATTACTTTAAAACGTGATGCATGAAAAAAGGGTCGTTCATCTTTTGGTCTAAAAATCAAGTACAAAAGTGATTGTAATTTTATATATAAATATTACTTCTTGCTATTTTATTATAATTTACACAAGCATTTGAAAATACGAGCCTTTGCCCAGAAGTTGACCGTCGTTCATCTTTTGGCCCGAACACACAATATTGGAACCATAACTTGACCAGCAAATATCTCATAAAATAAATATAAAAAAAATATTCTTTATAATATACACAATAGAGATAAAAGTCTAAAATCTATACTGAAGTGAATCAAGGAAATAAAAGCCATATTCGATTTTTTACGTCATTGAAAGCTTAAATTTTTGAGGGCTATTCTTAATAAGGATCTCATATAAAACGCGATTTTGGCGCGAAGCGCAAATTCAACGACCGCTCACTGCCTCGTGCGTGGCTTAATTGTCTGGGAAATCGCATGGGAGGCGCGATATAGTGCTGCTGTGTGTGAGAAAAATACTCCCGGGCGTGTAAAATTATTCCTAATTTTATTATTTGCATTTTTAGACCTATCAGTCAACTTCTGGGTGGCAGTCATCTATTGGTGCTTTTACCCTAGTTAAAATCTAAATAATTTGCGGCGGGTAAAAGCTAGTCTGATATTTAGCGTCACTTTGACATAGGTACTCGTAGTTCCTGAGTAGCCTGAGGTTCAAATATTTGACTGTATCTACGTTTACCTTACGTCACATCAATTGTACCGTAAATGACGCGTATCATGTTGAACCCATATAAGAAATAAAAAAAAATCTAAAATTGTCTTTACGCAAACTATTGTTTTCGCATTGACGTCACTTAAAGTACGCAAAAAATATCTATTTAAATTTTGATCTATAACCTTTATTATTTACTAAAATATATTCTAGTGTACTATGTGTAAAAAAATAAACTAATTTACTACCAGCACCGAGAATCGCTGCTTACTCCAGTACTGATTTCTATATATTTTCTCTAAGTTATCATTATTAATTTCTTTTGAAACCATTATTGTTTGTTATATTTATTAACTACCTTAAAAATGTTAACCATAACTATGACACAAAGGTAAATGACGTTATTTGTTCTCTGTCTCTCTCTCTCTTTGTCTCATTGGCAATTGTTATTCCCATCTGATGGTGGGGTCTGCCTTCCTTGTCTTCTTTTTCTATTATTTGTTCTAATTTTATAATTAGTTGCTGTGAAAGGAAACCTACATTTTTAAAAATCATTTTATTTCTCCTTTTGAAATAAAAGTAGACAGAAACGTTAATAGTTATGAATTCCGTTATAGAATATGTACCTACATTGTTTTTATTTCATTATTACGTATGATTTAGGTATGTGATGATATTGATGATTGTGGTGAATTTTCTTGTTACCTCAATATGCTGCTTGACTGTTACTGTTTTTTAATATCATCAATTCATCACTACTTGTTGATTTGGAATCCGTTCGTGAGTTATGTAACTTCTTTTCAGTTTTCGCTATATCTAATTTTTATAATTGATAAAAAAAGTGCTTCGAAAAATTACTTTTTCGGTTTCAAACTACGTAAGTACAATTAAATGTGAGCCTCTTCAGTAAAGCATTCTAATTTCACGCTAACCATAAAGACGTGAAAAAATAAACTAACTTTATTTAAATTGACTTTATATGTAAGGTGACTTACGGGATTTCCTCAGTCATTAAAACCACATTCCGATCTGAAATTATAAAAGTAATAATTTAATAATTACAACACTTGAACGTTACAAAAATCGTTTGTGGCATATGATTGAAATAGTGATGTATTTTTTTTTGCTTTTATTACAAATCTGTTCAATGCAATATACTTACGTAAATTAAATCTAACTAAACTACCCTAAATCTCAAATTGGTCCTAGTAGATCGTACCGAGATACTGGCGGCATTTCCTCACTATACAATAGGTCATCGCAATGCTGTGTGTGATTGTGTGAGGAAGTTGCTAGCTTTTCGGTCTCTTGAAGAATTAAGTGATAAACTTTATATTTACAGCTAGGTTTCAGTGTAGGAAATTCGTGTGGTAACCTGCATATATCTTCACTTTATGTTCAAGTTATCTGTTATAACTTGAATTTACGATCTCAAATTGATAAATAATAATATGTCAATTATACCTACTACCATAGGACAGTTACTAAACCGAAATTAATGCCTAAAAACCAGCTTGAATATCTTTCAAAAGTTCGAAGTTCACTTGTTAAGATTATTTTTATAAAATTTGATATCTGGAAAAGAAGTGAAAAAATACTAGGGAAACATACCTAATAAGTATAATCTATAAATTTCAAATTCATATAATATTCGTTCATATGGATGTCGATAAAATAATCGATGTTTCATCAAGCACTAGTGAAAAGTTCATCGTTACCCGGGCTTTACTTATCTCAAGCTGGGTTTACACGGGCTTAGTAGCTAATGCTTAGTACTTGTCACTTACACTTGTGAACTGTGTGTAAACATGTTGTATAAGTGCTTAGTATTAGTACAACTGCAAGTGCAAGTGATTAGAAGCCGATCCTATTTACTAAGCGACAAGCACCTACCCCCAACTAAAAATCTACTAATACTTGTCACTTGTCGAGTATTGTAAACATTTAATGACAAGTGCATTCTGATTAGTGATTAGGTACTTAAAGCAATCGAAGTGTTCTGTTTACTTTGTTTTCCGAGTCAATTTCAACCACTGTCTTGTCCATAAACGCTTATTTTTGAACACTTCTCCTTGCAGATCTTGTATTATAGACATTAAAGTAATATTAGAGTAATGCCTAAAAACATTTTTTAACACTAGTCGGCGGCGATAATCCATGGCGAGATCTTATAAACTAATACCATTTACTAATACCAATGTGTAGACGGTTCCTTGCCACTTGTCACTGTACATATAAGTCCCTAACCACCTACACTATAATGACAAGTACTAAGCCCGTGTAAACCCAGCATCACTCATATCTTACACCAGCATGGCGCGCGTGCACCGAGCAAACTGGAGTACAGTCGAGTTCATAAATATATGAGCAAATCAAAGGCTACAAAAATAAATGAGCATAGAAAAGTACATATCTATCTGAACAGATTCACCAATCAAAAATATGTGTACATATTACTTGTCATATTAGTCTGAGCATGTGTCGCATTAATATGTAATCAACTGAAACGCAAAACGTTTTCCTTATATTTTGACAGTCATCGAAAAGAGTACCGTACTGTGAAACTATACTTTTCTCTCTTTCACTTTATGTGTGACGTCATAGAAGTGTCCTTCGTATTTGCTTGCGGCTTTTTAGTCATTTATTTGTAGGACGCTTAGCACATGATTCGTGCGACAGTATGTCGTGACGAGACAGATTTCCCATCTTTTACTAACTATATTAATAAAAGAGGGACGGATAATCTATCTCGCCGCGACATATTGTTGCATCAATCATGTGCTAAGCCTACTGTTTTGGATTTATGATCGACTTAAAATAGGTTGTTATCAACTTTAATGACTGTCTACTTACAAATTTATAAATGATAATGATAACATATCATGTCGAATATTAATACAGAATATAGATATTTATGACTTTTTAGTTGCTTACATATTAATGTGACACATGCTCAGATGAATATGACAGGTATTATGAACACATATTTTTGATTGGTAAATCTGTTCAGATGCATATGTATCTTTCTACGCTCATTTTTATTTTGAAGCTTTGGATTCGCTCATATATTTATGAACTCGACTGTACCAACGCGTTTGTTTCAATAATTTTATCGCCATTCGCCGAGGTGTGCCTCAACTGTCGATAATAATTAATATATATTTTTGAACATTCGGCGACGATACGACAACCAAATTCCAATGCCTTAATAATTGCAATTCTACGATTAACTTAATTCTTAACACCCAAACTGAGCTACCTTAACCCACATAACTTTATAGCTAAATTGACATTGGTGGCTAGCATAAATAGCATAATATTGACGTGGTCTTTCACAATAGCTTATGAAAGTCGACCTCCGTTCTTTAGCAAAACGTGGAGTCGTGTTATGTATGTGAAGGTGATGTTAGTTTGTGTATAAATATTTGGATATCAAGGCTACATGACGAAAGTCCGGATATGCTCTTCGGATGTGGCTTTTAGGATTTGTTTATTTCCGTTCTTATAAATAACCGAGAGAGCGGAATTGCACGTGTAGTGGTATTGTGTTTATTAAAGTCTGCGCGGTCTAAGAATGAACTTTTGACAGATCCTTTTGATAGATTAACCCTTATTAATATGAGGGCAAGACCCACCATTTTTTCGATAGACCTAAGTTCATATTATATTGTTATAGTCCGTGATTTCTAAGAATGAACTTTTGACTTACATATTAATCCTTATATATTATAGGGTAAGACTTACCATTTTTGGATAGACTAACGTCATAATATATATTAGGGTAATTTCTGGACTGTCAAATGTTCGTTCTTAGGGATCGACAACTATACCTAACAAACACTAACTACTTATTCTATTTTTTGATTTTTTCCACTCTTGTACTCATCATTTGACTAATTGTAAATCTAATTAGCAAGGGCCCTAAATCTTCTAATGGATTCGTATAATTCGAATAAGGGATCGTAGTGTCGAGGACCATTCATATATTGATTATAAACAGCAGCGTCATTATAGTGGACAAACTAACTGCGATCGACAACGCTATTGCCCAGCGTGGTGATTACAGGCATTATCACCTAATGCCTCCATATGTGTATGTAAAAGGAGAGCCCTATGTCCAGCAGTGGATATGGCAGAGGTTGATGAAGTGATGTGTGTGACATTACCGAAAGCGTAAGCGTACTGGTATTGCATCTTACTATACAACCTCACAAGTATTTTGTTTGAATTTTTTCAACTTTTTTAGGCAGTCAATAATTATACTACTTTTTGCGCACAAATATTTTGTAAATTGAATGAATTTTGGTACCATCTGCAAAAGATGAGCTGTATAATAAATTTACTTTATTGGATACGACACAAGCATTAATTTGATTCTTAGCAAGATAGGTAATTGTTGACACGGAAACTAGGAACATAAAACCGATTGAAAATTAATGATGATGATGTAAAACGCCATAAAATACGTACTCTGTAGCACAATGAAGGATTTAATCACGCTCATAGTGTATAATAATGGTTTATACAATATATCCTTAATGAGGCCACTAAACATCGTTGCACGGGACCTTTGCTCTGCGGTGGTTCTTTCCATGAATCCAACAAATGAACACTTATAATATTTGTAGATGGTTTAACACTAAGTGCTCGAACTTCAAGACATCGCGATTATGTTCTATCTAATGTACTTGGCGGGGTTAAAGGACAACTATTGAAACGATGATCTGGTAAAATAGGCCTTCGTCCAGCTGTGGCCATATATCAGCTTTCTGCTATTATTTACCAAGTCATCGATCTATCTTTACGTTGCTTGCCCCACTGGCGCATTCAACATTCGCAAATTTATATCCGCTTCAAACGTCATGACATTTCCAAGAATATGAAGCACAAAAGTAGATAATCACTGTTAGGGCGATTGTGCACCACAATGAATTTTACTGTCCGGCAGACCGAGTTTTCATGGTCCGATATGGCATGGAAAAAACGCATGGCTTGTGCACTTGTCCGTCTTTTTACTCGGAGGTGCGTACTTTTACCGTCCGGTAGTCCGGTTTTTTACGGTTCAATTTTGTAAAATCGGACTATCGAGGACGGTAAAAGTCAGTGCAATTCCGGACGCAGTGCACAAGCATTAACACGTTTTTCATAGCTGTCATCTCGGATCGGAAAAATACTGTCCGGAATGGAGAAAAGTAAAAGGTCGGACGGTAAAATTACGTATAGTGCACAAACTACTATATACATTTAATGGCGTGGTATATCGGACCGTAAAAAACCGGACTACCGGACGGTAAAAGTCAGTGTAATGCACAAACGCCCGTGGCTAGGCAATATTTTTCCCAATGCATTAAATAACAATGTATTCAAAAAGTAACACCACATTGTTACAAGCGTAGACAACGCAGACGTATCAGCATATCTCTGCATAGTTATCGATAAGATCAATGCACCATAGTGAATTACTTCTAATGTGCAGTTGTAAATAACGTGAGGAGTTCCCCTGATACACGTGCATTTGTACAGATTAGGTAAAAGATTACTAGTATGACTTAAAACAGGATATTTATCATTGTACCTAAATTGAAATTATTGAGCACCCGATATTTCGGCACTGCGAAAAATAATAATGACCTAGTGGTCATGTAACTCGATTATTTTTCGCACTTTGCGCGTCAACCTCTGAAGCTCAGTCGGTAGTTAAGTAGAGGTTTCGGTCCGAATTTTTGCGAGTGCTTTTATTTGTGTTTTTCTCGAATATGACGGTGTCTATCTGTATTACATTTATATTTCGTGGCTTATTACCCACAATACAAACTTTAATTGAATTAGGTGCATTTGTGTAAGATTGTGCCATGGTTTTTATATAATTATATTTATTTACTTATCTTTATATTTTACCTTGACTGTACAGGTAACGACATTTTTTGCTGACAGGCAGTTCAGTTGGGTTCAAATAGGTCAAAGTAAATGAATATTAACTATGTTGGGTATATTGTTTGTTGTAATTAATACTTACTTTAAGTTTTTTACTTCCCGACATGACATTGTGTATTTATTTTTTCATGTTTATGTATTGTTGGAAATCGAGTTAAGCGACTTGAATTTCGAAGGATCCTAATTAGTACGGTCAAATCGTACATTAAACTCGCTAAACATGTAGTAAAGCTGCATTTTTGGTATGTTATTTAGATACCATAGGGCAGTATAAAACCACATTTTGCTAGCAAAAAAAAATTGTGCTAGCTGCGTTATACGTGAAAAACTGTGAAATTTACTGTCTATTCTTAGTTTCTGATTTTTATAAAAAAAGCCTTACGTTTTTTGACAATATGTATCAAGTAACGTTTAAAGATGAATGAATTTGAAACAAGATGAGATAACATGCATTACCGTAGGTCTTATAGTTTCAGAGATTCGAGGCTTCAAATAGTACCCTGTTTTGTAAACTAGATAAAATGTTGAGTTTTGCTAACGTTTTTGGTTTAATATCGCCTTACCTAATTATGATGACGAAAAACACTGAAAAAAGATTGGACTTCTTTTACTTGTTGACGTTTAATTAAAAAACTACTATCTTTTTGATACTAATTGCTACAAAACTTAGAAAGATTATTAAATTTGAAAGGATTTGAGCTACCTTGCATTAACCTAAATTATATAGATTTAGAGATACGACATTTCAAAATGTGCCCTGCATTAAGTTAAGAAAATAGATGCATGTTTTGAAGCCTCTTATACCCCCAACTATAAGACTTACAGTAATTGTTATCGGCTCAGTTTGTTCCAAATTTAATATAGTTATTATCTACAATTACTTTTTTTTCTTAGCGCGAAAGTTTTGCCAATATTTAGTGAATAGCTTTAACGTAACCTAAAATTTGTTTATGTTTTGATAAAAGGGCACTTTATGAAATGTCGTATCTCAAAATATATATAACTTACGGTGATGCAACGTAGCTCAAATCCTTTCAAATTTAATGTTCTTTCTTAGTTTTATAGCAATCAGTATCAAAAAGATAATAGATTTTTAGTTAAACGTCAAGAACTAAAAAAAGTGCGATTTTTTTTTCCTATGCCCAAATTATTTTTTCGTTTTTCTTTTAATATGCATTTTCGTATATATCTATAAGGACTTTATAATATACCAAAATTGCAGCTTTGCAACTCGACTTGCGATTTGTATGAAAAACTTAAATAGCGGGCCTCCTGCCTTTGGAATTTCGGGTTTATACTTTCAACTACAAAGTTCACTGACCTAATTTTACCCTTAAATTAAAGAATATTAAGTGCGCTATAAGGTCATTATGGCCTGTTTTTCGTAGCATAATTAGGCGAGGCGATATTAAGTCGAAAACGTTAGCAAAACACAAAATTTTATCTAGTTTACAAAAAGGGGTACTTTTTAAAGTCTCGAATCTCTGAAACTATAAGACCTACGGTAATGCATGTTAGCTCAACTTGTTGGATATTTATTAATCTTTAAACTTTTATTTACATATGATATCAAAAAACGTAAGGTTTTTTAAATAAAAACCAGAAACTAAAAAATGGCCGTAAATTTCGCAGTTTTTCACGTACTACCCAGCTTGCACAACTTTTTTTTGCTTGCAAAATATGGTTTTATACTGTCCTATGGTGTCTGAACAACATACCAAAAATGCAGCGATACTACTTGATTTGCGAGTTTAGGGTAAAATTATGTACGATTTGACCGTACTAAATACCCACATTATAATTTGATTAATCTAGATTAGTTTATAGGTTAACAGGGTGCGTAGCCAAGTTGCCAATAACTAACGCTCAGTAGCTTATCGTAGTTTTATCTCTGTCACTCTTTTTTATCTTTATTAGTGCGATAAAGACAGTTGCTTTTTGTTTGCAACTCAGCATCTTGGCTGCGCCATTTTGTTTCAAACTGCAGTTTTTATGTATTTATTATATGATTTCTACTCAGAATCGTGAGCTCTTTTGATCTTAATAGGAGAAAAAATTGTCCTAAAAATCCAAATCCAAAAAAAAGTGCGCGGGACAACTTTGGAAAAAATGGTCCGGCTACACACCCAGATTTATAGGTACATACCAGTATTTATTTAAGTACCCTCAGAGCAAGATGAAGTCAGTGTACAATCCGGAAGTAACGGAAGATGTTACGTTAAATGATCAAAATGCGTGTAGGAAATTGCAGGTAAATACCCACATAAATTTTCATCTCAAACATTCTTACGTAACTGTTTTTCTACAATGGTTACTGAGTTATCATACTGGTCAGAATAGATCTGAGAATAGGTACTGTAAAAAGTAGTGTTAGAAGAGTTACACAATACACTCTCTCTTGGTCTGATACCGTTTGGATGTGGAAGTGTCCATAATTTGACCCATGATCATTTTAAAAGTGAAAGCCGATAGTAACGCCACCTGTCATCTATTAAGTGAACTGAATTCCACACGCATAATAATGAAGGTCTAAGAATAAGTCTCGAGATATGAAAGCTTATAATAACGAATAAATAATTCGTATCGAAAAGCAAGTATCCAGATTTGATGAATGATTAAACATTCAACCTTTCTAGACGTTATAAACTTGTTACATTTATGACTGTTTAAAAATGTCGTTTTGTTTGAGATCGGGACATTTTTAAACACATTCAAACTGAACATACCCGCTGAACTTAGCGAGCCAAAGCATTGTCGTTTTTACAAAACCCCACGACTAATTTAATAGCATCAATAAAACATAAATAACATTATCAATTCGTATCTCTATCACGCGCGTATAATCATTTGTTGTCCTTAATTAATTTTCGAAACTACAATTACAAGCATATTGCCCGAGGCTACGCGAAGGTCTGAAGACGGATCCGGACACAATCTCTTGTGTAGCCGTAACCGTCCAATGTACGGTCACGATTTTACCGTGTCGGACACGGTGCACAAGTTCAAGTATTCATAGGTATTTTATTTATATATGTACCTATTTTCTAAAATATTTTTGACGTAGATACTTTTTATCTCTCAACCTATTTAGTTTATCTCACTCGAATCTCAAAAAATCATAGTAAAGTAACAAATTCAAGCAGTTGGAAAACAAATGCAATACTTGAACCGGTCAAACGACTCGCGCTACCGCTCGCAGAAATCTCATCCCTTTATCCAAGCAATATAACGCAATATCTTTAGACGCGTCGCCTAACATCCGTCCTTGTGGCATCGAAGAGTGAGGCCGCCCGTGATTGGTCGGCCGGCGGCGCGAGATTCAATTGTGGTCGAGTTCGCGGCGCGAGCGCACTTTCGCGGGAAGCTTAAGTTTTCGCTTTCATTTGGAGAAATGAGACGTGCGCGTGAAACGGGCTTCGTTAAAATTGTGTAAAAATGCTGTATACCTTCGCGAAACATAGGTACTGAAATTCGTTGTTTCCTTATTTAGATATTTTATTATGAACAACTAACTGTTGTAGAGCTAGCAAAAACATTTATTTTAAAATCGGTTCTATTTGAGAATTCGTAATACCTAGTGAATAAATTGTAAATGTAGGCAACAGGTATATGATTAATTTAATGATAGCTAATTCTTGAAATTTATTTTACTGCACTGTACTTATTGTTTTAAGTACAATGCTCTTTTTTATAATTTAAATAAAAAGTCTTATGAAAAGGGGTGTAGGTATGACATAAGAACTTTTATTGTTTCATATACAGAAATGGTACAACAATGCCTAAATTGTATAATTAGAAGTTGACATTTAACTTTTTTCTTTTTTTCAGGTGACAACTTCTGAACGGCAATCTGTTGCCGGCCAACCTCGCAAAGACTCACAAACAATCGTTTGCTATAGTGCAGTGTAGTGACTTAAGTGTAGTGCGAATAACTCAAAATGTCGGGTTTCGTGAAAATCGCCATTGACGACTACTACTCGGACAGCAATTGGACCACTATTATCGAAAAATACTGGCTCGCAGCCGAAAAAGTGTCAGGTATGTTATTTTTTTATTTCTTCTCACTTATCATCATAATCATATCAGCCGAAAGTCGTCCACTGCTGAACATAGACCTCCCCCAAATATTGCCACAACTATACATTTAACTAAATACAAATGGGCAAAGCCACAAGACTGTAATTCACAACAGTTACCAATTCTTTTGTGTATTTTTGCAATAATTTGTCAATGTTAAGTCAGCGTATATCTGGCCTAACCCCATAGGTAGATATCTATATATGCGAATACTTAATTCTACGTAATTACTTAATATAAGAATTGATAACAGTTGTTAGTCTTGTGGATTTACCTAAATGGCCTGTACGGTAATGGACTACCACGGCAAGACCCTTTTTAGGGATCTGTAGCCAAAATGACAAAAACGGAACCCTTATAGTTTCGCCATGTCTGTCTGTCCGTCTGTCAGTCTATCCGCAGCATAGCTCAGTGCTCCGTTAATACTAGAAATCTGCAATTTGGTACAGGTATACTATTAATCATGTCAACAAAGTTTGTAAATTGTTTGCTGTCGTAAATTATTTCACTGGATTTTCAAAATGTCTTCATGATTTCTAAAAAAGTCACCACCTATTGTGTAATTTTGGTCTGTTACAAAAACATTGATTTCAGAGCAAACTAACTTCTGTGAAGCGAAACGTGCGAAATAAAAATGAAAATAAAAGTCAAAGCGCCTTCACGGTCAAGTTGGTTTAATGTTTAAAATGGCGCGATTGGCTAAGTTGATAGTGATAGTGACCCTGAGGTCCATCGAAAATCCAGGTTTTGTTATCTACCTTTGTTTGTTGTTGTTGTCCTGATTCTTTCAATAACTCTTTCGTGAATCCAAATCGGTTAATAATATTCCCAGTAACTTAACAGATAGGACACTGATGATATACTCCTGATAATACTCCTATAAGCATAGCTACAGCGACTAACTCTTGAGCTGCCAGAGATTATCCGATAAATCAAAATGTACACGTGAATTGTTTCAGATCATAACTATAAGACGTACCTATATTTATCCCACAATGTCGTAACAGATGTGCTTACCATAGAAAAAAACAACTGCGAAAGACTCTGGTTGTCACGGGATTCGAACCCGCTTCCTCTGGATTGCCGGTCCAACGCGCTTCCAATTACACCAGACGACCTTCCGTCGATCACAGCGAACTTTTCCAATGGTATTGTAAAATAAATAAATAAAATAAATAATAAATATCTTGGGACATTTTACACAAATCGACCTAGTCCCACGATAAGCTCAATTAAGGCTTGTGATGTGGGTACCAGGCGACGAAATTGAGAATTGTGAATCTCATCACTAGCAACATCTGTACTTAATGTTTTTCGAAGGTACTACAACCTTAAGCCACTCCTAAGACGTATGCCTCACATAATCGTCCGTAAACTCGGCAACTCTCCGTTGCGTTGAATTTGATCCTATATTTATCGTTTGTGGACTCAAAGTTTTCCTTTCAAAACTAGAATCTGTGCCAGGAAAGAGACCTTATTGTATCCTAGGGGAATTAACCATCAAAATATATTGTTTCTGTCTCCATATCATGCAAATACAACTCAATTAATGTGTACCAATGTCAAAGTGCTGTATAAGTCTAAAATCATCGGAACATCTAATCCCTGTTGATGACATGAATATGTGAAATCATGATCCACAATTAGTCAATTACCCTTTCGAACGAAATAATAAAATCATTTTTAAAAATTAAAATAGGAAATCGATTTCTAAAACTTATGAGATAGAACGAAGTAACATTAAAGGAGAAAATTATGAAGTGCCAAAAGCAAAATGAAAGTGCTTTTAATAAGCGGCCATCATTTAAAAGTGTGTGAACGCACGTCAACTAGACCGTAAATTTAGTAACTAAGTGCCTCTTAATATAAATATTTACTTTTTACCGATTTGCACCTGCTGCTTTAATTTATTAATTACTTGAAATTAATTAAGTTCAATTGCATTTCATTGAATCAAGGTGTTTTTGGTCACTATGATATGAAATATTGCAAAGTGTTCAGTTCTTAGCAACAGTTTCCTTGAGACCCCTAAATCGTGAAAAAAGAATACTCCCATACATTATAAATTCAGTGTGTTAATAATTTAATTTTAAATGTTAAATTGTACATCCTGTATTCTGTTACCTACTTGGAATGCCAGACCACTTGACTTAAGAGTTTAGGTAAAGACGCTTTTAAATTAATGCCTAATATTGGTGTTGTAATTGTAAATAAATATGATATAAATAATAAATAAATATCTCGGGACATCTTACACAAATCAACCTAGTCCCACGGTAAGCTCAATTAAGGCTTGTGATGTGGGTACCAGGCGACGATATATATAATAGATAGATACGTATAGATACTTAAACCACTAATTGGAGTTCGAGGCCAACGAATCTACGAAAATATTGCCACATCAATGAAATGTTCATACAATAGTAAATCTTTATTTTCTAAAAACAGCCGTTGAGATATCTTATTTATTGGTAATTTTAATTCTTTAATTTATAGAAACAATATTATTTACTTATTTTCACGTAAATATAAGATATTTTAATAAAAACGGAATTATCCGCAATTATTAGTAACAAAGTTGGTATTGCGCTGGTATCACCTCAGGTGTTAATAACATTTGGTACAGCAATTTAACTACACATAAATTAAAACCCTATTTCTGCATACGTTTAGAAAATTGCAGAATAATACATTGTAGCGTGCTTTATGTTCACATTTCGTATTCGTAAAATTCCTTTGACCTACAAATTTCTTTGGCAGTGCTATAGTTCTCCATTTAAATTATCATAGAGATCTAACGTTTTGTTTGTGTTCACTGGTAATTTTAAGTTCTTTACCAGAAAATGTTGTCATATCAATGTTAGTTAAGAGAAAAGAAAAGTTTTTAGGTATTTACGTGTTTTGAAGAAAATCCTAGTTGTGACAGCCATATTAAACAGAAAGGCGTAAAAACATTACAGAGGTATATAATGTTTTTATTAGGAATTATTTTAAATAAATAAATTAAATAACAAAAAGGTTGTGGAAACCTGAAAACTTTATTTGACAATGACATACGAGACTTTGACAGATTTGACAATAACGCATTTGTCGTAGTTTCGTTGGCCTCGAACTCCAATTACTGGTATAGATACATACACAGCCACGACCAAGGAACAAACATTTGTGATAAATAAATGCACAAAGAATGCCCTCGCCGGGATTCGAACCCGGAACCTCCAGCTTCGTAGGCAGGGTCACTACCAACTAGGCTACGGAGGCTGACAAAAGTACATCAATATTGACAGAAATAAAATCTAATTTAGGCAACTTGTAGCATAGCAATTTCGCCTTTATTTATGTCAATCGGCGTCTTTCAATCATCAGATATTTTGTAGATGCAGAACACTTTCAAAAGCTAAGTTTTTTGCACCTGCTGATTCATCACATTCGTCGCGAAGTGCTCATTAATGTCAAAATTGACACAGTGTGCCAAAAATGTATAGTCGCGATTGATTATAAGTGACTTAGGTTATAATCACCATATAAAAAATTTAAAAACCGACTTCAACCGATTTCTCCATGATCCCCGATTTGTTTCCGCCATTGGTTTC
>JALPQI010012765.1:0-34730 GCA_025490895.1 Thaumatotibia leucotreta | reverse complement strand
CCTACTTATTAGAATGGAAAAACCTTGCATGAATAATGAAATAAGACTCACTTTGTGCGGAATCCGGCCGTGCCATACTCGATAAAGACGTCGGTTGTTTTCGGATGCATTTCCCTGGCGAACGCGTAGACTACTCGTAAGCTACTCGGCGGCATCGTGATATCAGATTTTTATTTATAAGGCCGCGTATAGCACACTTACTATCACTTTGGAATCAACAAACGAGATTTCTTTCTACATTCCCGCTGCAAAACGTCAAGCAAAAGCAAGCAAGCAGACGTCATTGACATTTCAACGTCAAAACACTCCCAAAAAGCCCTATCAAATTTAAGAGTTTAGCAATGTTTTTATGTGGCGCTAGTTGTTGCGCTCTTTATCGAGTGTATCTACCTTTAGTTCCATTACAGTTGTCCATTTTAATTTAGAAGTATTACCTCAACTGTCAAATCGCATATTGTAGTAGTCTTCAAGCATGCTATGTAGTACCGCTACTCGTCCATAGATGCCAGTGTTATGCAATTTTCATTTGTTTTACTGAAACTTACCTAGATGGCACTTTGTTGAAGTTTATTGTTTTATTTATGTTTACTTATTATATTTTACTCTGAAAATGATGAAAAATATTTCATTATATCATGCAAACACAGGGGACATTACATTGGTTAAAAAAACAGAAAAACGTAATAGTTATTTATGATACAAGTGGGGAAAGTAGGCTTATTTCAGGACGAGTGTCGGTGACTATAATCCACGAGCGAAGCGAGTGTTTAAAAATCGACACGAGTTAAAAAAATCCTACGTTTCAACATGTTAACAAAGCATTATGCGAGGAAAACCAGACTATCTCGGCAGTACCAACTACCATAAAAATAAACTAAAAACTTAGGTGTCATAATCTGCCGACAGCAAAACGAATGTGATTATTTAACCTCGTGCCTACATTACGTCAATTTTTTTCCAAGTCTAATTGACATAGGGCTAAAAAAAATATTGTGCCTTATGTCCTTTGGGTAGGACAGATGTAGGCAGGAGGTTAATATAGGTAGGTACATTAGGTACTTAACTATCAAACAGTTACGGTACTTTATTCCTTACCTATCCCATTTCTAAGTCTAGATAGGTAGGTAATTGATAAAAAATATGGTGATGATACTATTTCTTATATACCTAAATCAAATAAACCGTTTATACTAGTGTTATGTTTATGTATAACTTTGAAACAAACGGACAGAGCTCATTAGCTGGGTACTTATTTATATCAATATAGCTTGACTTATTACTCATATCATATACCTACATCACCTACTTACTCGTGCCCACGTCGCCAATCTGTCAAACATGATTGAATAGGCTATGCTATACGACTAGGTACGTAGGTATGTAGCTATAATCCTACTAGTTAACGACGCAAATTACGCAGGTGTCGGATGCCTACATTGCCTACCCAACAAACAAGTTAATTATACGATTACATTACACTTACGTAGGTAATACCTACTAATATTTTTACAAAGATCATGACATGACATTTACCATTATCGTTCGTGTACCTACAGGGTATTAGTACATACCATGGGCAGCAGCGTCATCATAGCGTGGCGATTATGGCTATGTACTTTCTAACCTCCTAATACGTGGAATACGCATTCTTTAATAGGAGAGGGCTACGTCCAGCAGTGGACTGAGATAGGCTGATGATATGAGGATGTCAATACTAAGCAAACAGTCAGAATAGGCTTAAAATGTTTATCAAAAGGCCAGCTATACTATTCTCTTATTCACACATTCGACGCTGCGTTCGCCAACGTGCTCGACGTCGAGACAGCCTTGTCTAAAATCCTAGCTGTTTTATTTGACATTAGGAATCGAGGCTGTGAGCGAGGTTGTGGGCGAGTTCGTCGCTGTTTTTCGTTAGAGAATACGAAGTTCGTACATTAAACGTCAAACTCTCGACGCAGTGTAGTTCCAGCTCACACCGCATTCGTCGCCGAGCACTAGTGTCGTTTAAAGTGCATTATAGTACAGTGAATTGAATACCATTTTTAGGCTCGAAGCTGCCACAGCGCTGACAGCAAAGCGGTTTCCTTAGTGAATAACACTGCAGATTGTAATCATAATCAAATCAAAGAATAGGTCTATATCTTGCATCTTTCCTGAGCCTAATTCCTAAAGTTTTTGGGTTACAGATGCGATGTTTTAGGACCACTATATTTTAGATCTCCGATCCTAAGTAATTAATTAGAGTGTAAGGATCTAAATATAACAAGGATAAGTATTAGATGGGTCGGAACTGGTATGAAAATAGGACTTGCAGGGACTGGTAGCAGATAAACGCTATGCTTCGCTGCTCGTGACTGATGGACGGATTGACTGTGTAGCGATAGCAACACAGTCATTACCCCTAAAAATTGTGAATCTAAACTAAAGAATTGAAAATAAACTATAACTCTATAAGCGATATTGTAACAAAAATGTCGATCAAGTTTAAATTCCTAAAGATATCGTACTTAATTGTCGTTATAAACCTGACTGTAATTAAGGTTTTTAATGTCGCATCTGACTACGTAGGAAACATATGCCTTAACCTAACCCTTGACGGCCCCTGAACCCGCGGCAGACCAAAGAAGACAGAAGACACGGGACCGTAGTAAGCCACCACAAGTAGGTACCATGACTTTTCTCGATACGTAAAGTAGGCCATCGCGCTCGCTCCAATATCCTTTACTTAGACTCATGACATGGCTACCAGCCGCATGGTCACGGCAATAAGAATACATTTGTCACCACCCCAACTCCTCACTGCGGGTGTCGTAAGAGTCGACTAAGGGATTGAAGTGTCACTGACCACTATTTGATAAAAGATTGATGGGCAGCAGCGTCATCATAGTGGACAAATTACTGCGATCGCCAATCCGCTTGCCCAGCGTGGCGATTATGGGCATTTGCCTCCTAATGCGTTTATACGCATAGTTAATAGGAGAGGCCTACGTCCAGCAGTGGACTATCATAGGCTGATGATGATGATGATGATGGCTACTGCTGACCATACACACCGCCGCCACAATACTTCATCGTTATCTCCCCGCTTCCAGTTAGAGCTAATACTGAACCGCAATTACCGGCTTGACATTCTTGACAACCGCCATTTTACTTGCAAATACTGCTCGCTGCACACCTGTGGTCTATATGCCACAAAACTTTAGGGTGAAGACACATTTATTTATCAGCATCCGTACGCGTTATGTCTATTGTAAATGACAGTATGAGACTGACCGTGTGGTGACGGCAGTAATAATACATTTGTCACCATCCAAACTCTTCCCGCGGGTGTCGTAAGAGTCGACTAAGGGATTGAGGTGTCACTGCCCATTTATTTATCGAAGATTGATGATGGGCAGCAGCGTCATCATATTTAGTGGACACACTACTGCGATCACCAATCCGACATTTACCTCCTAATGCGTCCATGCGCATAGGCTAAGGAAAGGTCGTTGTCCAGCAGTGGACTAAAACAGGCATGTAAAGGCATGCAAACAGTATGTATGTATGTATGTATGTGATTTTGTCAAATTCTTCAGTCACCGGCAATAATATCATACGCTATGAGGGTTGCAAAAATATGTGAATGTGACACGTTCTTGGCCCATTTCTCAAAAGCTTGTAACTTGTAATACAAGTGGAAGTCTCTTTTTGACACTATTAATTAGATAAGGACTTCCGCTTGTATTACAAGTTATAAGCATTGAGAAATGTAGTAAAAATATGATTGTGTCAGATATTTTTGTCGCCTTCACAGGACAAGATGGGGGTACCTATTGTCGGTTACTGTACAAACTGTAAACATTAGTTGAAATTACTCATGTACCCATTTGCCGTAGATTTCTAGAGTGAAAAAGTAAAAAATGGCTCTAGACCGTTATTTCAGCGCTGGCTCCTAATACCCAACTGATAAATTGACCCCTATAATATAAGTGTAGTAACTTGAGTTGAGACATTGCGCGTAGAACCGATGGCCGTTGGGGCGGGAAGGTTCTCGAGTGGCGGCCACGGAACGCGTAGCGTGGGTAGGCCCCCCACAAGGTGGACTGATGACCTGGTGAAGGTCGCAGGAGTCCGCTGGATGCGGGTGGCGCAGGACCGGTCATTGTGGCAATCTTTGGGAGAGGCCTATGTTCAGCAGTGGACGTCTTTCGGCTGATATGATGATGATGATGATGATGAACTTGAGTGGCGTGGGTATTTTGTTCTCTGTAACTGACTACATACAGGTATTATTTTAATTCTTCAAGTCACTGAAAAAGTTTCACTATACCAATCACGTTATGTGTACACGTACACGTAACTACCTTTCCTCATCTAATCAGCTTCATTAGCTCGAAGCAAATTAAAAATATTTCAACGCTAATTAGCCATTAATAAAATCCACAACATAAAACTAATTAGTTACTAAGCTCCTGCATTTCAACGAACATCCTCAAAATCTCCGAAATTACAAACGTTACGACAAAAACGATTAGTAGTAAATCAATTATGAATGACGCGACATGTGTCTTTATTTATAGCTTGTCTGTGTGCACGACACATTGATGCTGGGATCAGAGACCAGTAAACAAAAATAACAAACAATTATCTCAATATTCACATTACATCATCAGCAAACATCAGCCTATACTTATATCAGATAATGTTGCATATAGGTCTCTCCTATTACCTACGCGTATGACCGCATTAGGAGATAGTGCCCATAATCGCCACGCTGGGCAAGCGGATTGGCAACCGCAATAGTATATCCGCTATGATAACGCTGCTGCCCATCATAAATTTTCTATAAATGAATGGTCAGGGTGCTTAGACAAGTGGCCAATCGCTAACGCTTAATCGTCAATCGTAAACAAAAGGCAGCTAACTGTCTTTGTCGCACACTAATATGAAAGAGTGACAGAGAGGGAAAACTACGATACGCTACTAAGCGTTAGCGATTGGCAACTTGGCTAAGCATCCAGGTCACATTTCAATCCCTTAGTCGACTCTTACGACAAACACCCACAGGAAGAGTTGGGGCGGTGAGCGGTAACATACGTATTCTTACTGCCGTCGCCATGCGGCTTGTATCATCTCAATATTGTAGCTATAAAAAAGGTTGTTGCTGCTCCTAGAGCAACCCGAAGGTTTCACTACTTGAGATTTCACAAGATGGTGGTAGCTATTTGCTGGTGGTAGGACCTAATGCAGGGTCCGCCCGGATAGCTACCACCGTCTTACCCGTTGACCTGCCGCTAAATACCAGTGTTTGCACTGCTGTGTTTCGGTTTGGGGATAAGATAGCCGGTGTAATTACTGGCATATATAGAGGCAATCCATCTAAGTCCTCAGGGTAGGCAGCGCATAGGTGATTTTTTATCACTATGTCTATGGGCCTCAGTTTCCGCTTTCCATCAGGTTGGCTGAGAGCTAAGTTGTCTACCTTCGTCACATAAAAAAAGTATACTACTACTCAAATAATATTTTTTACTTCTTTTGACATCAAAAATCCAATCCGGTGAAGTCTGTCGGTCGGTATACTCATGTCTACCCTGGTTATATCTATAGGGAGATACTAGTAGCTCATCCACGCTGCCCACTAGTGGTAAGAAGACAGGTGATTGTAATATTTGTAAGTCTCTATTTCTCTCTATTCCCACAGCGTTCAGTGTTCGTCACGGCACGTTGTCGCAGAAACGATTCGGCATCGTTTAGGGAACGACGGACAGACGGCTCGTTATTAATCGTGCGATTTCGAAGTAATGAGAGCGTTTTAAGTTGATGTTCCACTGGACTGTAGACGTACCATGAGTTGGAAAGTAAAGGATACGTTAGGTTTTACTCGATACGTAATGCATTCGTCTTGCCGTGTGGTGACGGCAGTAAGAATACATTTGTCACCACCTCAACTCCTCCTGCGGGTGTCGTAAGAGTCGACTAAGGGATTGAAGTGTCGCTGACCATTATTTGATAAAGATTGATGATGGGCAGTAGCGTCATCATAGTGGACACATTACTGCGATCGCCAATCCGCTTGCCCAGCGTGGCGATGATGGGCATTTACCTCATAATGCGTCAATCATCATCATCATCATCAGCCTATAATAGTCCACTGCTGGATGTAGGCCTCTCCTATTAACTATGCGTATAAACGCATTAGGAGGTAAATGCGTCAATACGCATAGTTAATAGGAGAGGCCTACGTCCAGCAGTGGACTATCATAGGCTGATGATGATGATGATGAATGCATTCTATCGCGCTCGCACGGGCATGTTGGCGCGAGCGCAATGGCCTGCTTTACGAATCGAGTACAACCTAAAGGTGCGGTTAAACCAAAAGAGCATTCGCTGTTCTAGCGCCCGTTCTACGAAATAAACCAATCACGTTTTGTGTACCGATCGAATTTCGTAGAGTGGGTTAGAACAGCGAATGCTCTTTTAGTTTGAACGCACCTTAACGGTGCATTCAGACCAAACGAGAATTCGCTATTCTATCCCCGCTCTACGAATTCAACGATTCACGTTTTGTGTAGCGATTGAATTTCGTAGAGTAGGGGGTTAGAATAGCGAATGCTCTTTTGGTTTAAACGCACCTTAACGTTATCTATTCGAGCTCTACCATGATCTGCCGCTACGTTGTTAACGCGCGTTTACTATCTATCCATCTCGCTCCTACTTGCGTATTGGCGTGAGCGAGCCTGTAGCCCTACCGCGAACTTCGAAATCCGCATATTTCGAGGATTTGTCTCTCTCACTCTAATGACGTCCTCGTTGGAGTGAGGGAGACAAGTCCTCGAGCCCGATAGAGGTAAACACGCGTTAATAACGCCGCGGCAGCTCATGGTAGGCACACTAGTCCCAATTTGTTTCCTTGAATCCTAGTATTCCTCCAGCCAATGAATTCATTCGGTCAAGAATAGGCCTTGCAAATATGCATCAGCATTATTTCAGCCATAAAACGTCCTCTGTTGAACATAGGCCTGCCCCTTGGACCTCCACAGTCCACATGCACAAGTTGGAAGCGACCTCCATCCACCGTCTCCCTCCAACTCACAAATATATTAGGTACTCACTATATCATAGCCTGTGGACACCTCCAACTCCAACCCAGGGGATCCAAATGCGCATTACTGACCCTTTAAGAACCTATCATAATCAATTATCAACAGACCTAGCTTCCTGTACACCTCCAGCCTCCATCGTCAATGGCAGCGAGTGATTAATAAAATTAGAATTGAGTCGAGAGTCTCGAGAGTCAATGTACCGCGCGAGTCAACGAGCGGCGGGACGTCATTTCATTAGTCTCGTGTGAGCGAGATTTCTATATTGATCATCATACGAATGTATGGAGGTTTTGTTCATGACGATTATCTAAAGCTGAACTACCAGCCGCGCCGCGGGGCCGCGTGGTGACGGCAGTAATACATTTGTCACCACCCCAACTCCTCCTGCGGGTGTCGTAAGAGTCGACTAAGGGATTGAAGTGTCACTGACCATTTTTGATAACGATTGATGATGGGCAGCAGCGTCATCATTGTAGACACATTACTACGATCGCCAATCCGCTTGCCCAGCGTGGCGGTTATGGGCATTTACCTCCTAATGCGTCTATACGCATAGTTTAATGCGAGAGGCCTTCGTCCAGCAGTGGACTATCATAGGCTGATGATGGTGATGATAATTAACTACCAGAATTAGAAAACAAACAAGTTGTTTTCGAGGTACATTTAGACCAAACGAGCATTCGCTCATTCTATCCCCCACTCTACGAAATCAACGAATTTCGACGAATCACGTTTTGTGTAGCTAACGAATTTCGTAGAGTGGGGGATAGAATGAGCGAACGCTCGTTTGGTCTAAATTTACTTTAAGGGGTCATACAGATATTAGATTATTGTTGTATGAGAAACGTTTTCCCATCGTCTTCCAGATGCCCTCTAAAAAGAAATCAGGTATGGTATAGTCAATCTCCAACAATCTCCAGCAGTAAAAAAGGCGGCAAATACAAATCGTCTAAGTATAGAAAAGAAAAGAAAATATTTATTAGTAACATTCGTTACAGGTCATCGGTTTATACACTTTAATATTACATGTCAATGTCAATAAATTAAATATTATTCTACTAGAATAACTATTACATTTTGTAAATATTAAAATTTCATACATTAATTAATACATTTTAGCGCCTACTTTTTTTTATTTGCCGCCTTTTTCTACTGACGAGCAATTTGGCAGAGTAGGTACTCGTATTATACGAATTTTTCTTTATCTTCTTGAATTACAGTATTTTTTAAAACAAGTTGGCAGTAGGCAGTACTAATCAATTTCAGTGCTGACCTATCGTTCTAAGGTCAATTATTTAAATACTCGTACGTCCCCTACCTCTAAAACATTTACCCTAATTCCGACACTGTAAACTAAACGTAGTGCATCAACCCAACACTTAAGTAATTTCAGTATCTACATACCTACATATATCTACGCCATATACCTTGGAATACGTTCGCATTTACTCAATAAATATTTGATAAAACTAAGCCTGCATTAGTCTAATTTGCCCATCCACGCTAACTGAAATGCCTATAATATCCAAATCTACGCAAAAAGGCATATATTCGTTCAAATTCAGTGTCTTTTATGGCGTTTTGTTCATGATAACTAGTACATTTTCTATAACCACCGATTATTATGATACCGTGCGATATTGTAATGTCATTCTTGTAATAGGACCCGGTAATGGGGCCGATTTGACTCTAACCAACTTAAATTGGCCTACCTCACCTCTTTGCATTGATATCACAATTATATTTACCACCGGTGCCTAAATCTCTAAAGTTGAATGCGTAAGGTGGAGATTTCATTACTTTGACTTTTTGGTATCGTTGTCTAATTACATAGAGAGGTGTTTTAATATCAAATCGAAGGTCTTGATAATTTTGTTTTTGCGTTACATTAAGTTATTTAGCCATTTCGGTTAGCAGCGTCGCGTCGTTTTGAAATATCAATTTGTATTTGTACGATATAATTTCATGTTACGGTAGTAGATCGTGGCTTGATTAGTCTATGGTTTCATGGTTCTTATTAAATATACGCAATAGACTTGAAAGGTATTATTTTATTTGTTGATACAGTGAATTAAATAATAAAATAATAAAAACGGGAAAGTAGAGTCGGATCCGGATCCCATGCTGTATTATAAATAATTACTGTGCTAAGCGTGATATGACAGTATTTAAGATTGACCATCAACACTAGGAAACAATAATTGCGAGTGATTTAATTAGTTCTAAAGTTCTTTTTCTGTGACTGAATGTCAAGAGTTCAAGAAAGACCTAGTGTCACAAAATTTCATGTTTCAAAACAAAAGATAGTTTGTTTGCAGGTCTAGGTGTGAAATAAATACATGAAATCTCTTTGCATTTATCATCTTCGCACGAGATACCGGATACGTAGTATTTCCGGGTTCAATTTAAAGTAAGTAACATCAACATTCTGTAGCCAGTTTGAGAAAAAGCAGCTACGGCTACAGCTGCTAGGCATACCTACTTCCAGTGTCAGGATGGGGGGGGGGGGGGGGGGCAATAAGGGGCTTTGGATCCACGCCTGAATCCTGCAATGCACCCTATGTACCATCGCTATGCAGTAATGGTATCCTGGTAAACGCGGCAGGGAGATCAGTCCCACAGCTCAGATTGTGGACATTCATCGAATGAGTGTCCACGTGAACAGTCTTCGGCATAAATATGTTAACAATAGAAGTTGGAACCCTGGTTTTTCACATCTAAAATAGTGACGTAATGGAAAACATTTTTGGGGACATTATTGTTTGTTATCAATAAACAATCAGCTCGTGCACACCTGACCTGGTAGAATCGGATATATTGATAATACACTCGGCGTCAAAAAAATCGCACATCTCGGAAATTTTGTTTTGAACGAATATAGCTCATATATTATTTGTTGCACCCTAACAATATTACTATCATTTGAAAGCGCGATTAATGACCTTTAAAATGGAGTATTGTTTCTTATCGTAAAAATAATGATCTCCGGAAAATTTGCGTTTGAAATCAAAAGTTCCGTAGCACGCTTTTAACAGGTCACTAATTGCGGCCCCAAGGATGGGTATAAAAGAGGGGGTAATGGTCAGTTATGGGTCATTCAGTATCCAGGCGTCACTGAGGACACACCTAAACAGCTACAGCAAGAAAAAACCTTCGGAAAATGGACACCACACCGGAAGAAGCAGCTCAAGTGATTGCACTTCTCCAATCTGGACTACGACAGGCAGAAGTTGCTCGGCATCTGAACATCAGTCGTTTTCGAGTGCGTCGACTGTTACAGCGTTTCGAGGAGACTGGCGGCTACATCAGGAGGCGTGGTTCCGGGAGACGACGCTGTACTTCCCGTCAAGACGACCGGTACATCGTGACGACCTCTTTGAGAAATCGTTTTTCCAACGCCTTTGAGCTCCAGCAACAGCTTCGAGCAGCTCGCAGAACGTCGGTGAGCGTCTCGACGATTAGACGACGACTACGAGAGAGGAATTTGATGCCCCACCGAGCCGCTACGGGCCCCCAACTGACTGCACAGCACCGGACTGCCAGAAGAGGATTTCGCGCTTCACACGAGAATTGGACGTTCGCCCAATGGAGCAAGGTCCTCTTTTCTGACGAGACGAGGGTGTGCCTTTACACCAACGATAGGCGCAGAAGGGCATACAGAAGACCTGGGGAGCGGTACACAGAAGCCTGCACCGTAGAAACCGTCGGCTACGGAGGTGGATCCTGCATGTTCTGGGGCGGCATTTCTGTCGACGGGAAGACCGAACTTGTCTGCGTTTCCCGGACTGGTGGTGGCCGTGGCCAGGGATCCCTGAATGCTCAGCGTTACGTAGCGGAGATCCTGGATCAACATGTGGTCCCTTATGCTGATGTTGTTGGACGTGGCTTCCAGTTCATGCACGACAACGCCCGCAGCCATACAGCGCAAATTGTCAAGGACTACCTGCATGCTGCTGGTATCACCGTTATGGAGTGGCCAGCAAGGAGTCCTGACTTGAATCCCATCGAACACCTTTGGGATCAGCTGAAAAGGCGGGTACGGTCGCGTGATCCTGCTCCTGTCACTCTCGATGAGCTTCATGATGCCGTCATCGAGGAGTGGAACAACATCCCTCAAGAGAGCATCGTCACACTCATCAGGTCCATGAGTGACAGCTTGGCAGATCTTCGGAGGGCCAGAGGAGGCAACACTAGGTTTTAAGTTTAGTTTTAAGCTTTATTTTTTGTTATTGTTATGCTTTAAAATTTTGTAATTTTTGTGTAAATAAACGATTTTCCTTTTTCCTGGCAAATTTTCTTTTTTTTCGTACTGAAGTTGATCGTAAATTTTAATTTTCTGATGGAGGGTTTTATTACCTTTAAAATGAGACCCCACAGTCATACCTTGTCATACACAATATAGGGTTTATGATCACTCGAAAGGAGAATTTAAAAAGGTGCGATTTTTTTGACGCCGAGTGTATTAGGATTCCTCAGTAATAAATAATTAAGAGGTTTTTTGAAGTTACACTTAATTGCATAAAGTTAGAATCCGCGCTAACGCTTAATAGAGAAAGGAAGCGTGTGAAAGGGAAGCCACCAGTCATATGACTATTACACGAGTGCAAAAGAGATAGAAAACAATCCTAAAAGCGTACCCACTTTCGAAGTGACATATCAGCCGTATCAGCCTTCTCGACGCAGACTGTTATTTAAAAGGGATTTTATATTTAATTCTAGTAAGAAGTAAATTTATACAAATAATTAAAGCGATATGGTATCGTGTAGTGTAAAGGATTGCCCTGTTACCCACCGAAGAAATGACGGCAAACACTCGTTTCACAGGTAAATATGATTTGCCGGTTGAATGTTTTCAAGCGATATTTTGTCGATTTAGTAGCATAAATTGTGTAAGTTATCACTTTCTAGCATTAATTGTTAGTTATCCTATCACTGTGTGCTAATAATTTATCAAAATAGTTAATATTAAAGGATATTTTGTGTAAAAATATAAATTGTCACGCTACGCTAGAGCTTGACTAAATGTTGAACTACCAATATCGATATTCGTTCGATAAACATACATAATCAGTCTATTACATTACGATGCCGTCATAGTCCCAGATTTTAAATACGAATGTGTATTTAACAAACTTGAAGGACCTTACTGTGTTTAGTAGGATTTTTTTGATAATCATTATGCGATTTTTATTATTTCTGTTAAATTTAAGGGATACGCCAGATAATAAGTTCACACACGTTTGCAATTTGTAATTTGACACCCTCAATTCACATTGTACTATAAACTTATAGCAAAAAAACGAAGAATAAAAATACCATGTTGTTTATATAAAACAGTCAAACATCGATAGATAATTGCTCTGTTGTAATAGGCAACCCTATTCCTGACCACACATAGACAAATTTACGCACACACTTGCGTTTCGTTTTTGGTTACGCTTTTAATCGTTGTCGATCATTCTTTGTCATCTTAGTTCTGTGCTTAATTGCGACCCCACAGTAAGATTTCTTGAGCAGTAATGTAGCTGCAAACCTTTTTTTGACAGTTATGTTATCTACTTTTGAAATGACATGTCAAAGAGCTTTAAACTCCAGTTTGATTCATCAAATTGATTATGGCTATGGTAAAATATGGGTAAAATACATCTCTTGTATGCTAACCAGTGGTATAAAGTTGAGGCAGCATTTCTCTTCCGCGTATACCAGGAGCGAATCAATTTGAGGAGGTTTAATTACTTTCAGTTTCATAATCCTGGAACCTGGATATAACTGCGATGTTTCTGACACTGCTAGAGCGAGATATCATCGTGCTTACTTTATTCCAATACCTGTGTCCTGTAGGCCAAGCAATCACACATAATATATAATATATGTGGGTTGAGAATTATTAATCGAAGCGTAGTGTAAGCACACAAGTGCAAAGGTAAGCGAAAGAGAGATGGAATAACCTAAATATGAATCCCCAGGGTCATGTTCCCCTGTTGAATGCAGAAGAAAATTCAGTTCACAGCGTACAGAGCACAACAAAAAGGCTGATTTAGTTCGTATTCTGAGAATGCCAGTTCCTAGAAAACTTAAAGAAAATTCACGGATTTCGAAGTTCGCTATGGACTTTTAGGAAGGATTTAGGAAGTTTTTTAACATTGTATCCTCGGGTTGGCCTATCTGCACAAGCAGAGAGCCCCTTAAAAATTCCATGAACAAAAGTTGTTCTTCTTCTTTTTCCTAATTGGGTCATTCTCATAGGGCACGTTTTTTGGGCGTCGGGTAGAATAACTTTGTATTCTTGCATATATATGGCGTAAAAAAAATGTTGGAGGGTAGTTTTCGTTTTATTCTACCTGTAGCAGTTGTAATTTCGAAGATAATCTCTTGAGAACTAGTAATAAAAAAATATAAAAGCCTACTTTTATCACGCTCCATCAAGCGTACAGACTCCAAAATTTGGGACAAACCCCTTTGCAACTCGGGAACCACTACTATTACCTAACACAGGGTATTGTTTTATTATAGTCAATTAAACAAATTAACATTTTGTTAAGTTGATTGTTATTTCAACTGCTTGTATAAAGAAATATGATTTTTTCTCCGCGCGTACGAATTTATGACTAAACTCCGTCATTGGAAGCAAAACAAAATTTCACATCACTATTTGCAATTTTACGCACATCACTATTGCATTGAACGAGCCAGTTCAGTCTTGTCTGTGACACGTTGGGCGACGGAGGTGCGTCTGGCGACGCTGGGCGATTTTACAAACGTAAGTATCTAATCTCCGTTTTTTGTCACTTGCATTTTCTCAACTCCGTTTAGTCATTTATTTTTCTATTGGTGTGATTGATCGTTCTACTATTTAAGTATAATGAATTGAACTGTATTACCTGTTAAATGCGTGTAATGTCGTTGTTCTAAATAAGATAATTAATGAAATAAAAATAAAAAATAGCTTTCTCCCTAGGCTCCGTCAAATAAACTCCGTCAAATATTTAGACGGAGTTGAAAATTTTTTTGGATTTTGATGAGATTTGAAGGTTTATATGTAGATATAGTACCCGTGGGAAGCCGAGGCAGATCGCTAGTATTAAACTATATAAATTCTCATTCAGGTTTAAGAGCACTGTATCCATCAACTCCATATCATATTTCTAAACTCCGTATAAAAATATATCAACTCCGTCCCAATATTCTCAACTCCGTCTTGGTGAAAAAAACAATGGCTTATAAAACGTGAACTAATAGATATATATGAGGGACAAAAGTATACATATGATCTAAATAACTCAATGATTCGTATTTTATAGATAATACAGCAGTAAACATACTGTACAAAATCAAGACGGAGTTGAGGCTGAGAACGCCTAATTCTGAGAATGACCCAATTCTGATTACCACACTGAATATATTATGCCGGATCAACACTATTATTGTCACATTGGAAATATCACAGGTTTATTATATGTTGGGATAATTTCTAAACGTTTTGTACATGTAGTATTTTAGTCAGATACTAGGTGGCCCGGAAACTTGAGTCACCCGCAGCTAGGGCTTCGGCCTCGCAGGCGAACGCGCCGGCCGGCCGGATAGATACGCTCCAGACTTTCGGCTCTACGCGGAGGTCGGCTTTCAATAAAAAAATACTTTTGACCCTAGACGCGGTAGAGCAACTTTCGATCCGCCTATGTACAGTCAAAGGCATTAATATATATACACTTCTCCATACTGATCCCCTACAAATGTGTCTATATATTAATGCACTCGACTGTACCTAAGAAAATTGAACTTTCTGATCAGGAGAGATGATATAGTAGATTGTCTCACAAGGGATCAAAATGGTATATTTCCGGCGTGGGCGTATATTGAATCCTGAATGGAGCGACGGATTCCACAATTGAATCCCGACCGTAGGGAGGAATTCTAAAGTGAAATCCTGAGCGTAATGAAGGATTCAAGCGTTAACGCCCAAGACGAAATAATTTTGATACCGTGTGACACATACTGCTTTTCACACCACCTATGAGAAAAATAAAAGATATACCACATATTTAATATTTATGCAAATAATCGATTCTGAAGTATTTTTTATCAATTATGAACGTACTGTTTATTTTCATATTTCATTGTAATTTTTTAGGCTGGCAACAGAAAGTCCCTGAACAAAAAAGTGCCACTTTGATCCCTCCTAGCAGGGAAGAATAGACCCGTATTCGAATAGGTGGTGTGAAAAGACCATTTTCATGTAGAGGCTTGGGATCTGGTACCAACATCAACAACCGCGGTTAACTTAAGATGCGAAAAAACTCGATAACTATACATAACTTATATGTATAGACATACATAACTTTAATGCAGACCATTCTATTAAATACAAAATCTGTCTTCAAACGAGAATGAAGCACTGTCCAGTAGTGATGGCGGCATTTTGCTTCCGCGTTTACCAGGAGTGCATAACTGCATACATTCCTAGACCTAGCAATTGCATTTCACACTACGCATGTGCAATCTAGGTCTACACAAATGTTAACAATAGTAGATATCATAATGAAAGTGAAATTTTACTATAGTCAATCAATATCATAGACAGAGACAACATGTGAGTTGTAAGAGTGTCTCATTCGTTAATCGATGTCTAGTCTGAAAGTGGATTTCTCTGTGTTATGATGTCCTAGTAAACGCGGAAGACGGATTTTCTCCAGAGCACCAAGTGTGCAATTGGAGAACAAAATTGTAAACAGCCTAACAAGTTTCCTTTCCAGAAATAAACATGCAGATCTTGGTGTTGTTTGAAAATTAATAAATAAATAATGTCATTTATTCTCTTTTGGCAACATGATAAAACCAAATTAGATTATTCAGTGTCTAATTAATTATTATGGGATACTTATTTCTTATTTGTTATCTGACTTCTTATGGAAAAGGAATAAATTTAATCCCCACGGATGTAACATGTAACTAACTGCTCAATTAACTTATAGACTATAATTTGGGATATATTTTTTCGCGATTTCTTCGTTTGCTCCATAGTGAAAATTGCTCAGCGTGGCTGTCCCCTAGTACCTACCCTGTTCACTCCTGCTCCACGACGACCCAGATGTCACCCTGTATAAAAATTAGTCAAGCCGCACAAATCGTACAATCAAGGTAGTTTCAGGATTCTGAGGCGGAATAATAAAAATTTAGCAAAAATATGAAAGTTCCCTTGCTTATAATAAAAGCATGCAGTGGATTTCAGATGCAGCTCGTATAGAACTGCGCAAGTCCCTCGGGGCTACGAAGCAAAGCCTTCCGCGTTTACTAGGAGCACATAACAAACTAGGAGTTCAATTTCAGGAGGTATCTAGGACGATGGAGCAATACACTACACATTTGAATGCACCTACACAACTGTAAATGCTCAAATGCATCCATCGATCTTACAATACAGGTAAAATATCATGAAATCAGTTTGGCAGAGTCAATGGAGCAGTGCACACGTCGAATTATTGGAAGTGCGCTCCGTGTTTTCGCAACATGGGGCTCTGAAGCAGATTTCCCTTCCGCGTTTACCAGGATAACATGAATTTTAGATGGTTGTATTCCCGAAGGGTGCATCATTATTTCTTCTTCATTATGCTGTCCTAGTATAAGCGAAAGAGGTTACTCCCTACGGCACAGAGCTTACAGAGCGTTTTCAGGAACACAATATTCATTAATTCTTCTTTTATCGTAACTGTATTTTCTTTATTAATTTCACTCCTTTCATAATTAGTATAATTAAGACGAGTGTCCCAAGATAGCGTTACGCCAGCTTGTTCCCTAGTTCTTGGGATCGTCTAGACTTCATAATCAGACCAACTACTTGTTATTGTTACTTTGCATATTGTCATCTGACTTGCAAAATATTTATGTATACATAATGTTAGCTCTACTCGACGGTTTTACATATGGTCCTCGAAGACCAAATACCTATCCAAATGAACTTACAAAACTTAAAGACTGGACGAGAGAAATACGACACGGACTACGAGTATTGTACCTACAATCGCCAATCTATCGGAGCATGCCAAGGTGATCAAAAATATCTGAACATACACTCGCACGCCATGAGAATAGAGGCCTTATTTGTGAACACCCTAACTGCTCCGAATTCAAAATATCACAAAAAATAATAAAAAAAAAAAATTTTGTCCGATAATGACATTATCACATAATATTTTTTACTTCTTTTGACATCAAAAATGCACTGTACATACTCACGATCATCCTGTATATGAATTATGATGGATTGATGGCAAATGTACGTATATTAAATAATAGTTCATTATCTTGGATCTTGTTTTATTACATTGTTTCTAACTTGGCCGTAAGGCACTTGATGTCTGTAAGAAACTAACATTTTTTTAACAAATTAACTAATCAATCAATAATGATGGACAGGATGTCAATATTTAATAACATAATAAATACTGAGTACATTGTACCGAAAGACTAGTAAGTACCAGAATATTTTTGAAACCCAATAACAAATAGAGGTAAGGTCATGTAAATATTGCATAAAAACTTGTTTACTGTCTCACTACTAATCATTGCATTGACATTGTCGCTTCTTAACAAACATATAGTTTTTATTAATTGTGTTGTCTCCATAATCTCATAGTCAGGACTGAGTTCATGGAGTAGGACTGTTCCTTAGTAAATATTTATGTACCGTAAACGTATAAAGTTAGTTTTACGAAGTGCCAGTGTTGGAAAAAGAGTTACAATATTTTCTGTGAGCCTTTTTTGGTAAAAAATCGACGGACATTGCTTTCCAAGATTGAAAAGTTTTCTAATCTAGTGGTAAGCAACAATGTGGGACACAGACTCACATTTTATAGTATTTATTCTTCCAGATTTGGACTTACTAGGGCTCACCCAAATCATCACGAGCTGATTTTATTCTAATAAAGGTGCGGTTAAACTAAAAGAGCACTCGCTGTTCTAACCTCCCACTCTACGAAATTCGATCGGTACACAAAACGTGATTGGTTGATTTCTTAGAACGGGCGCTAGAATAGCGAATGCTCTTTTGGTTTAAACGCACTTTAATAAAAAAATATGTCCCGTTTTTGTTACGAAACTTTCGTAGTTAGTTCATACAGAACACGTGACGTACCTAATGATGTTTTTGTCATTATTTGTTAGGTATCGTCTAGATCGAATCATCTCATGATTCTGATTCAAATGAGCTCAAGCAAGACCAGATCTGGAATAATCAGACTGTCGGAGATATGAGTTACTAAATCTAGAAAACGATAAGCAATGTTTTGCTTGGAGTGGTCTTTGCTTGGTCCATGCAGGTTTGCAGGTAGATGATACCAACCTGTGAACAGGTGGCTGGTGACCTGACAGTATAAAAGGTCACTACTGCAGTGTTCATGAATTCATTCCCGTGTTAGACATAGAACGATTCACTCTTGTCTTGTTATGTGAAGGGTTTACATTCTTACGAGGAAAGTTGTTTCTATGGTGTATGCATCTATGCATGGACGCAAGCTTAGAACTCTCCATTCGTTTTCTACTACTGCGTAGATGCGTGGATACGGGATTCTGGGTGCTGTTGGTGGCGAGTAACGAGAAGCTAGGAGGCAGATAACTGGAGTCCTGCCCCTCTTGGCTCGGCTGTCATTAGGGTTCCCGATATCAGCAAGTGGGATAAAGGATTCAGACTTGCCCACAACGAGTGCTAAGCGTACTGGTATTGTACCACATGTAAACGGTAAGGTTTAAAATCGACAACAGTTGGTAAGGTAATGATTGTTCACTATGTTTGCAGTTAAGTTTGATTTCAGTTGTGATTTAGAAAACTGCTTTGTTCTTTTTTTGTGATTACTGTTGTAAGAAAACGTGTGGGTAGGTATCCTGCCCTATTGAAAAAAAAAAGAAATAAAAACAGTAATTCTAGTGATTTCAAAGTATATCATGACCCATACTTATTACTTACTTAGTTGTGAAATACTAGCAGTACCAAAATATGGGCAGGTAGCCCTTTGTTTTGTTTTGTTTTCGAGTCTACCAAAAATTAATTTGTGATAGTGATAAACATTTTCAATCCATGCCTTGTGTTAAAAGTTTTCTATGCGTGTGAAATTACCGTTACAGATGTTCAATTTCAAGATCAACAAGCTCACTGTCATAGTAGTCTACAGTTTCATCCATGATGAATATGCTGTGACGATGAAACGAGCGCAATTTCTTGCGATACCTATGTCCAAGAAATTAAGAATTGAAGACGCCAACTCTATGGTTATTTTGGAGCAACGGAAATTAAAGGACAGGTTTCTTTCCAATTGTTTTAATGAAAAATTAGAAGCAGTAGTTTAAAGAACTAACGGTTGACATTTCTGTTTGTAACGTTAAGTTTTTGTGTTTTTAATACGTTTTATTATTTGCGAGATTAATTTGATTATAGTAAAGTGAAGCACAATCTTATTTTGATGTCGAGTATAAGATGAGGTCAGTGTCTAACCTCAAACTTTAGGTACTTAGTGTTATGATTAGGTCTAGCATTCCAATTATCTCAACATCTGTTCAAAACTGCTTATTGCTAGTCTACTTGAAAAAAAAAGGAAATCAGTCGGCTTTGACTTTACTTTGTTTTTGTGATAAAAATGATATCGTACAATTTGATGATTACAGTTCAACATGGTGAGTCAGAACGAGCTGCCGGCCTGCAAGTTGTTGATGTCATGCCCGGTGGCGTAGCAGGTGTCGCTACTGCCTACCGTGAACACGTGGTGCAGCACGTGGTGTGGACACGTTGTTAATCCGCTGAGCAGTTCACATTTTTGTTGGGCTATTTGAGGTCTGAGCTAATTGGTGAAACTAATGTTGTTGTAGCCATCGAGGGTTTATTCCCTTTCGATTCTATAGAGTAGAAAAAAAATTGGAGGAAGAAATGCAAAATTGAAACTAAATTAGACATCAATGTTACAGTTACGCAAGTTTAAAATAAACAAGTTTTATTAAACGCATTGAGATCGGTTATAATAATTTCTGAAGGGTGATGATGATGGTCATGATGGTGGTCATGATGATGGTCATGATGGTGGTCATGATGGTGGTCATGATGATGGTCATGATGGTGGTCATGATGATGGTCATGATGGTGGTCATGATGATGGTCATGATGGTGGTCATGATGATGGTCATGATGATGGTCATGATGGTGGTCATGATGGTGATCATTGTAGTGATCGTGGTGATGATCACTATGGTGGTTATGGTGATGATCATGTTAGTGGTCATGATGATGATGGTGGTGATAGTCATTTCTCATTATGTGGGCTGTCCATAGTTTCAATTTGACTACTTTAGTTTAATTTAAAGTTGTGGATTATAATTATTGGAATTAGTCATTTAGTTTGCAATCGTAGAATGAAACATTTTACATTCAGTTTGGTTACCTTTTCTCAGACTGCATACACCATTTTATCATTCGTAATCGTAGGTGTAAAATCGGATCTATTTTTCCGTCTCCGTGCGGCCACGATTGTGGGTGGCATGCGTTTGGTTTGATGGTGTAATCGGTCGATGTGTTTTTGGTTTGGTTACCGGATGGAGGTAGACCAATTTTGTTGTTGCTGGATGGAAGCAACTGTGGTTTTGGTTACCGGATGGAGGTAGACCAACTTTAGAGTACTGTAACCCATTTGTTGGTTTGTTGAAGTGTTTCATTTGACTATTGTAGAACTATGTCTGTTACTGGCTAGTAAAGTAGTAAGTACATAGACTGACTAGTCTATTCGAATGTTAATGAAGTTGATTTTAATTCCCTGGGTTGATTAAACGAGTACCTAAATAATTTTTAAATTTAATGAATTCAAATCATCACTCATGTGAGCTTTCAATGGACCGAAGCAAGTCCGAGGGATTGAGCGTGATCTAATAATCGCATCGGAAGTTCTGAAGCATGTAAAAGGTGCACGTGGACTGCTTTTTATGTGCAGTATACTCTTTGCGAGGAGTAGCACTTACGCGGCTGAGATGGTTAACTTCTGATAGGTTATTGGATCCTAACAATCCGATGGACTGAAATGAAATCGGATGGTTATGATGTAACCTGGTTGAGTAATTTACGTTTTTGTTTGAGTCGAGAGGTTGACTAATTTGAATCATTCATTAATTGAGATCATTTTGGTAATGCCACGAAAGAAGTTATTGTTGTTAAACGGGATGAGGTGACTATGTCACAATGTGAGTTTCCGATAGACATAAAAACGTGACTTGTGTTTCCTTAATTTTGATTTTACTGGTAACTGAAACTGAGCTGGTGGCACTATCAAAATTGTCTAACAAATTGAAGTTCATAAATGATTGAATACAGATAACATTTTGTTGTTAATGAAAATGCTAGAAAGCCAAGTACCACGTGAAGTAGATGAAGATTGTTGTGGCATGAAGGAGGAGGTTCTCAGTTCGGTTGGTCGACCGTACCAGAGGCTTGATCGTAGCCGTAGCCCGTTAGAAGTCGGTGTCTACCTTTGAGTAGTCCGTGGGTACGCGGTGCGCGATAAGCTCTGGCGGAGGTCGGGTCTTGTAGAGACCGTAGAGTCAGGGTTGACTCGGCGATCCCTTGGGGATGCGCGTAGTGTGTGGTTATGTGATAACCAATAGGCCACGAATGAGAGACCTGCTTCCGAACGTTTGCCGTCATGTGTTTTACGTAAAAGGTGGCTATGAAAGCCAGGTGGTACTTGTCTGGTCTTGCATTTAAATTGGTGGTAATGAATTGACTTTAAGTGATCCTAAATTCAGTTGCAAAGAATAAAATTATTTTCCTTGAGTTGAGTTGATTTTACGTAGACAGATAATTTGGTCAGGAGTAACCGAGTGGTGACAAAGATTACTGATGTACGTGTTTGTTTCAGATACAAGCGAGGACGCTTGTCTTGTCAGTATGGCCGTGTCGGAGATATGAGTTACTAAATCTAGAAAACGATAAGCAATGTTTTGCTAATGCAGGTTTGCAGGTAGATGATACCAACCTGTGAACAGGTGGCTGGTGACCTGACAGTATAAAAGGTCACTACTGCAGTGTTCATGAATTCATTCCCGTGTTAGACATAGAACGATTCACTCTTGTCTTGTTATGTGAAGGGTTTACATTCTTACGAGGAAAGTTGTTTCTATGGAGTATGCATCTATGCATGGACGCAAGCTTAGAACTCTCCATTCGTTTTCTACTACTGCGTAGATGCGTGGATACGGGATTCTGGGTGCTGTTGGTGGCGAGTAACGAGAAGCTAGGAGGCAGATAACTGGAGTCCTGCCCCTCTTGGCTCGGCTGTCATTAGGGTTCCCGATACAGACTTTAGATTTTTTTCAACGGCTGTTAAATTAAAAGAGTGTTATTGACCAGTAAAAAATCCTGGAATAATTATAACTATGCTACTTTCAGAAAATGGAGAGTAAAATGTCAATTCGAGACTTTTACAAAAACAAGGACATCCTCGTGACCGGTAGCGCAGGCTTCATGGGCAAGGTGCTGGTGGAGAAGCTGTTGCACACCATCCCTGACGCTGGGCGAGTGTTCCTGCTGCTGAGGCCAAAGAGGGGCAAGTCTGTGCGGGAACGCTTCGACCACATGCTTAGCTCACCGGTAAAGTATGAAAGCCTAGTATTCTACTGCTGGTCAAAGGCCTCCATCTCCAATTGTCATGGTTTTGAGCAATCTGGTGCCAGCCGTTGAGAATGTTGAGATATGCGTCCAAGTCCAAGTCACCTCAAGCCCGGCAAACCCAGGATTGCCTGCTGTTCACCTATGTATATGTATGAAACGCCTAATGAGATTTCAAATGTGATAAAAAAAAGTTCCTATACTTTTTTTCTAATCTAAATATGTTACCGAATCGCGAATGTGGTAAAACACGGTTTACAAGTAAATATAAATCCGAGATAAGTTTTGACGATTTCAATGACATACGTACCTACTCTGCACATTATTCACTCATCGCAGATCTTAGGAAAATTAAGTAGTTAGCAAATATTTTTTGAATTTCTGAATTGCCATAGGTACATACTAAACTTGATCTTTGGACTTTTTGTAGATGTTTAACAGGCTCAAAAGCAAACCAGATTCCATCGCGAAAATGATACCAATACAAGGAGACGTCCTCTTAAACAACCTAGGCATATCCAATGAAGATATGAAGATGATATCGGAGGTATCAGTGATATTCCACTTAGCTGCGACCTTGAAGTTGGAGGCTCCACTTAAGGATAGTGTCGAGCTGAACACAGCTGGGACCCAGAGAGCTCTAGACGTTGCCAGGAAGTTGGAAAAGCTGGTGATGTTTGTGCATGTGTCCACAGCATTCTGCTATCCTGATTATAAGGTTTTAGAAGAAAAGGTGAGTGTCGTGAAAATTATTGTTTATGACCGAGATGGGACAAGTACAGATTTGAAGAAACAATGTAGATTATCATTTTATGTAACTTTTTACTAGATTTGTCTTTCTTTTGAACAGCCACGATAAAAGTGGAGTAAATCCATATTTTCCAAGAGTAAATCCATCTTTGACAAGAGTCGGATCCTTGTTTGTCTTTAGTTTTGTTATGTATATAGCTCACCTCAAAATACTATCTAAAACAAACGATACGACAAGAGATTTTGAATATTTACTACATCTCATCTCATATATTTGGTTACTTTTCTAGCACTCTCTGACCAGCATACATGCATGAAACATCTTAAAAAGTACCCATTTGATTTTAAAATTGACTTTCGACTAAAAACAATAACTCCCATTTCAGTTCTACAGTCCACCAGCAGACCCACACGAGGTCATGCGCATGTGCAAGTGGCTGGATGACAAGCAGCTGTCCCTCATCACACCGTCCATCCTGGGTCTCCATCCTAACACCTACACGTACACGAAACGTCTCGCCGAGAGCTTGGTCCACGATGCCTATCCGGAGCTCCCCTGCGTTATAGCTAGACCTTCCATCGGTATGTGATAGAGCATCAGGCGTCAGTATTACTTTTAACGAGTATTCCACCACGATATCATGAGAGTATTAAATAAGCTAGTGGCTTGTCACCAAGCAGCTTTTTTTCACTCCATTTATCCTAAAGAAGATACGATTTTGTTGTACCCAATCTACGAAACGAAATTACTTTCAATTAAAGGTTTTTCCAACAAAAGTTCAAGATGTGAAAAACTATTTTTAATTATATCTGTTATAATTGTATGTATTTGGTTCTACAGGGTGTGAAACCTTGAACACCAAATCACCCTGATTTGGTAGGCTAAACAACTTTTACTATTGAGCTGACCCAGAGATTTCTCCAAAAAAATGTTGGCTCTTTCATACAAAATGTCGTTATCGATCGGTCAAAATGTTTGGTCTTTTTCACACAATTTACGAAAGAGCCAATATTATTTTTAGATTCCGTGATGGGCCCCAAAGTAATAAAGTTGTTAAGTACCTATAGCCTACTAAATCACCCCGTTCAGGGTTTTCAGTGGACTCCCTGTCTGTATAGTATCTTGGTTTTTATTTCAGTATGCCCCGCATACATGGATCCCCTACCCGGTTGGGTAGACAGCCTCAACGGGCCTGCGGGTCTAATGTTAGGGGCAGCCAAGGGCGCCATTCGGACCATGCTCTGTGACGGCAGTTTGACCGCTCAGGTCATCCCGGTAGATGGAGCCATCAACGGCATCATAGCTTTGGCGATGATTGAGGCGACGAAGAAAAAGTAAGTGGGACATTGGCATTCCAGCTACGAGGAGCGACGAAAGAGCTTCCCTGCCTGGATTTATGCCAATTAAAGATGCTATCATTAATTTCTCAATCTTAATTGTTCCAATATAAGGTGATGGAATTCACAATAAGAATACACTTGTCACCATCCCAACTCAACCCGCGGGTGTCGTAAGAGTCGACTAAGGAATGAAGTCTCGCTGACCATTCTTGGATAGAATATTGATGATGGGCAGCAGCGTCATCATAGGGGACACATTACTGCGATCACCAATCCGCTTGCCTAGCGTGGCAATTATTGATATTTACCTCCTATTGCGTCTATTTAAACGCATAGTCAATAGGAGAGGCCTACGTCCAGCAATGGACTGAGATAGTCTGATGATGTGAAAATAATGTACCACGTTGGAGGTTTTCAAGAATTAACCACTTCTTTTGTCCATTGTTTTAGATCTGAAAACATACCGATCTACAACCTGAATGTGGGACATAGGAACCCGCATACGTGGAACTTTGTTCTGAAATTTGCAAGAGAGTACAACCAGAAATATCCAACGTCTTGGCCATTGTGGTATCCCAACGGAGACATCACTACAAACGTTGTAGTGCATGAGATTAGACGCGTTCTTTTCCATTTGGTACCGGCGTATGTCATTGATTTTTTCCTGTTAATCGCTGGACAAAGGCGGTTGTAAGTACCAAACCTGGTGGGCTACCTTGATCTCTTAAATGCGATTCAGTTTGGGTTCTGCTTCTCAGTTTTTGACAATTATTCTACCTATGGGACTGACAGATCGCGAATCAGATCAGGTCCTAAACTGAATCACATTAGTAAATCATGGTAGCCCCCATGTATAAAGCTATTTAATCAATATATACTTAAAGACCAATCAACTTACCCATCCATAATTTATAATGGGCTGACGAACTCATTTTGCTCTTTCACTATGACCAAAATTATAGAAACGTGACGTTTCCGTTACCACAATTTCATCATCGTTCTTCGAGTTTGTTTCTTAAAATGGGTATGTTTATTTACAGCATGGTAAGAATACAGAAACGAATCTCACAGGGATTGGAGCTGCTACAATACTTCACCATGAGGGAATGGCATTTTTCATGTTCCAACTTTGACGCTATTCATACGATTTTGTCAGAGGAAGATAGAGAACTATTCCTAACCCACAAAGAAGATTTTGATATAGAGGGCTATTTAAATAACGCTGTTAAAACAGGACGCATTATCTGCTTGAAGGAAGATCTAACAAAGATACCATTCAACAGAATGTACCAAAAGTTGTGAGTATTCGTCCCTTTTTCTAATAGCCTTAAAGAAAATAGTTGGCTTAATTTTAATTTTTTGCACCTTCTCGTAGGTACAAACAGCAACACAGCTAGGTATACACTTCAGAAATTGGAAATATTGCATGAAAGAGAATCACACTTACAGTCACGTTCACGTGTCAGTTACATAGGAATGTTGAGCCACTTGGCAAAGGATGCAATTTGGTCGTGTAATATTATGGGTTCGGTATTTTTCGTTAGTAGGCACGATCGCGACATTTCCGATGGTCCCCGATGATATGTCATCGAATCTTTGTTGCGTCAAAATTTCAGTATTTGAAAACTAGTTGACATAATAAAAATTCCTTCGTCTACGAAAATTAAGAATTAGCTATCGGCCATGATTAGACGCTAGATGTCGTTGTTCCTTGTGGAAACTGGATAACGACAGTTCTTCATAGATTTGTCTAAAACCGTTTAGTAATTTAATCACGGTTTCTTCAAATCGGATTTCATGATTTATCTGACGAGGCAAGGTATTTTTAGGCGAGGTATTTTTCCAAATCAAGATATTTTTACAAATAGCCATGTTATCAAGCAATATTAAATTATTTTTTTCATTGACAGAGACAAATGCTATTGCTGTCTTTATTATAATTCATCACATCTCTTAGTTGACGTTAGTTAAATACTTATGTAAACTTTGTGGAAATATGGTAGATAGACGTTTGACAGTATACCTATAATCCTTTAATCTGTCAGTAGCCATACAAATGTTTAATAGAGACTTGATAGTTTCTGGCTGAAATTCTAACTTTGAAAAATATCTGAAAGAGACAGTTGTTGAAAGGAAAATGAACGAAAATTTCTACATAGCAGCTTAGCAGTCAAATTACCGGCTCTGAAGTTAGATTGACGTCTCCAGGACTAAAGCGGATGTTATATATTATAACGTAACTATAGTAACGCCAGCTTCCGGAAAAATCGTGATCAATCATTGGTTAAACGTTTTTGTTATTACGTAACCATGGTAATGTCACCTTGTGAAGAGACCGCGAGCGATCATTGGTTAACCGTAGCAATGCCTGCCCCATTGGTCAGCAGAGTTCGGCCGAAGTCGTGATACTAGTCTCATAAGATTTCGGAACCCGATTTGTATTATTCGACCATGTTGCGAACAGTGCGAACGATCAACATTCCCGTGTATTATAATTTGAAGTTGACATAATATAACTATATTTATCTCTTTCATTTTCTCTCTGCTCTGTCTTTAATGGTCCGTTAGGAGTGTTGCTGTTTGTACTGTACTATGCGTATTGCTATGTACGATTTATATTGGAAAGTCTAGCCAGCCGATAATTATCCTTTGCACCTTTCAGTCTTATCAATATGTCTATAAGAATGAAAGGACCAAACAATACTTATCGGCTTGCTAAGTTAAGAGCGTTTATGAATGACAAGGAAACTCATAACTTTCTTTCAGCCTGTACTTCTTGGACACGCTGGTGAAGATCTTATTCTGGTGCTTCATGTTGTCACTGCTGGTTGGATGGTGTGAACCCCTGCGCGATTTGTTAGCATTGGGCAAGCCGGTGGTCCAGTACGTTCCGTTCGTAGGCTCGGCTGTTCTCAAATATAAGTAAGGGCTCATGCATAAATCATACGAGGTTTTATCAGCCAGTATTTTTTCGTGGAGTATTTATACATGCAATGCAGGTGACAGAAAAAAATTGCGTTTTTTGTTTAAGAAAATTGAATAAAGCAGTTTTTTTTTTATTCTGAGTATTTTTTGACGTTTAGGTACAGTCATGGTACAGTACAGGCTTGTCTGCCCTACCTGATCAGCTTTCATGGCGGCATTTTGCTTCCGCGTTCACTAGGAGCGAATGGTACCAAGGAGATATCTAAGTAAACCATTTTTATAGGAATTCCTCAATACTAGGAAACATATTGATTTATTTTAAACTTTCACCATTGTCACTCATATTTTAACGTCTAACGGGACTTAATTGCGTAATCTACACACACGATTGAGTCCCTTGAAATTGAAACATTGAGTGAAATCCAAAATCGAAGTGATTTGGAAATTTTACTATTACGTAATGTAATGACGGGAACGAAGAGACGGGATTAGATATAACTACCCATATTTTAAAGTTTAAACCATAACCAAAAAATGTGTGATTGTGTGAGTGCTGAAATGTAGGTCTCTGTATTATGATATCCTGGTAAACGCGGAAGGTGAATGTTCAGTGAAGCTATGCCCGGTCAGCACATCATTGAGCGCGAGATAGCTCGCGCTGCGACAAACCCATGTCGCGGCTGTCAAATTTATATTTCTAGCCGTCATTTTCTCGATTTTGGTAGCACAACTTAACAGCTCGAGAAATTAGTTCCATGCGAAAGAGTCATCCCGCGGGCGACATAACAAGTATTGCCATTTATGTGTGGGACTAACTTTTCTTTCCTAGCAACACTGAATCAGTATAAATAATGTTGAATGATGAGTGAACAGCAAGCTTTAAAAATGAAACATCTCTAGTTACGATAACTTTGTCTCGTTCACGTAGTATAAAGATTAAAGAGATAGGAAATTTTAATAAGAAAATGTCAAAGTGTCATAATAATAATCTGTCGCATGACATTTGTAGATTGTGTTTGGTGGCGATATTTTAAATGGCTCATGAACGTAAAATTTAAATTAATTATAGCCTTTTATACTCTGTATACGTTACTTAGGTACTGTGGATGTTAGTTACGATTATTTACATTTAAACCGTATATTTTTTGAAATTCATGTTCATAGTTCTTTAATAAAAATGTATGTTATGAATTATATTTCAGTCATCGGAGCCCAATAATAATACAAAGCAAGATGTCGTTAAACTAAACCCATAGTTTCCAGAGGGAGAATGTGGATCCGGAAAAGATGAAGTACCTATATTGGGTCAAACTACAAAAATAAATATATCGGGTCTTCGAATTACTAGCAGGTATTTCGATGAAAGCTTGTACAAATCATTTAAGTTTATAATGGAAATATGAGGATTTCGTTTTCGTACCCGATACTCGCCTCCTTAATCCATCCTCCAGGTTCCAAAACAATATACCTATGACCTAAAAGTAGTTGATATATCGGATATATTATCCTCCATATACCAACTTAATCATTAAGGTCAAGTATGGTCAAGAAAAGTAACACCTTAAGTTACATACATCGCGTCTGATAGTATTATGTATAGTAAAAATCATACTACGATTATTTATTCGATCTGCAGGTTATTTTTGCGGAGCTGTCTATAAAGCATGGTATTTATCAATTATTCATACTGTTTAAAGATATGGCGCAAACTGAAGAAAAAGGTTCGCATTCAGCAAATCGGATTCCACAACAGCCTTGAAGGCGGCTGCTGGGTCGCGCTCTGCAGCTCGTCGTGAACAACAAGAGTACGCTTGGCGCCCGAGCTCGTGGCGCAGCCTGCGTTTGGTTGGGTGGTTTTAAAGCATATCGTTGAAGTTAGAGCCCACGGGTGTATGATATTTTTTCACTATATTTATGAGGTTTCATGTTATTACAATTTATGTTAGTAAATCACATTTCACATAGTGGAAGAAATATAACACCGTGGATGCGAACTTCCGCGGCAAAGTATAAAAGTGCCCATTCAATTCAGACGATCGTCTACAATAGAGCAGAAATTACAGGCGTCGATTATCTAATTAAATTATTAATATATTTGTGATTGTAAACTTGTTTGGCTCAACTGTTCTTTACGATACAAATATTTGTTACATTGATTATTTAATACATGTTATTATAATAAATATTTTTTTTTAAATAAATACATTTGGATTATTTGTTATATATATTTTTATTTGTTTAAAATACTAGTTATTAGCCGTGTGGAAACGGTAGTAAGATTACATTTGTCACCACCCCAACTCTTCCCGTTGGTGTCGTAAGAGTCGGTTAAAGGATTGAAGTGTCATTGACTATTTATTTATCAATGGGTAGTAGTGTGAGTAGTGTGTCCACTATGATGGGCAGCAGCATCATCATAGTGGACACACTACTCCCGATTATGGGATATATTAACCTCCTAATGCGTCCATGCACATAGGCTAAGGAAAGGACATTGCCCGTGCAGCCGTGAATTAAGGCTGATCTACCTTTTCCTATATAGATTATGTGTACAAATGCCGCTTTTCTTAATTATATTGTACTTGTAAAATATAGCTGCGTAGTTGTACGGTATACTACACCGAACATCGCTATCACAATTAATACAATTATGTATCTTGCCCTTAGATACTTCTATTCAATAGCTATTAGCATTGGTAGGTACGTTAATACTTCTTCTTTACAACCGCTACTTTTGAAAATATTACTAGCATTTGATTCTCTATTGAACCTCCATGGGTCTTCAGACCTTACGGTATCGACTGTAGGGTCGGTAATGAAACGAAGTTTGTTAATATTAAAATATTAAATAATGCCTTAGAACGCATGTACTAAAACAGATTATTCATAACTACCAATACATAGCTCATAGCTACAATAATAATTCGACTGATAGCCTAAATTTGCAATCCGTAACGAAGTTTATGTGTTTCTCGACTTTCTCGCCACCTTCACATCTCGAAGACAATTTGTCGCATTTTGACATTAAAACGCAATGTATTTTATCGCTCAAGGTACACTTGTGCTACGAATTTTGAGGATATATCGCGTGGGACTTTCAAACGAAATAATTATGTCGCTTTGATAGATCATCGCGAGTCAGCGTTATCTCGCGCGCATGTTGTGCTACCAATTCGTGACATAGCTCGAGAAAACTCTATGTCGCAGTTTTTGTCGTCCCGCGCCCATGATGTGCTTGCCGTGATGGTGTGCTCTATGTATGAGGACTTGAGTGAAATAATTGTAGATCAAACATTTGAAGGATGTAGTTAATTTATAATAGTAGATTATACAAGGGCATAAAGTGACCCATTATTACCCGAGGCCATTATTATCGAGGGAAAAATAGTAGAAATGGAAATTTTTGCCCTTGTTTGTACAGTCTGCTTTTCACTTCGTTCGCGAAGAAAGTAAATTATATTTACACTATACTTTACACAACGAAGTTGGCGTAAAGAGAAAGAGAAAAATACCCACCAACTCATTTTTTAATTTTTTTTTAAATTTTCAACCTGTAATTAGAGTTTCAGGTGCTCGGTTTTCTGCCAAATCAAACATCTATTTTATGTGATATAACTGATATACAAAATTTAATGACAAAAAATACAGAATTCTAATAGTGTAATACAGTGTGTAAGTCTAATGCGGGCGATCAATTAAACCAGGCATGGGATTCACTAGTGTAATCATGGATTACAAGGTTTTTTTAAAGTTACTCTTAATTATGACTCCACAGAATTTTTTTAAGATTATCGGAGCAGCAATGTAGGTACGAACATTTGTTATTGTTGATATGGCAGTTATGTCATCTGTTTTTGAAATTAGCTGTCATCGAGTCGAGTGTTTAACTCGCGTATGTTGCTCTACATTGCGCGCCGAATTATTTTGTATGGAAAATTTTGTTGCTCTAATTTGAAGTAAAAGTTATTTGAATGTACTTATTATGTCGTAAACTAACACCCGTTAAGAGCTTCGCCCGTATTAGACTTACATCCTGTATAAATAAAATAATATAACAAGTTTTGTCAGCTATACTATTTTATTGCTCAGTGCAATATTATAACTGTGTTCTAGAACATCAAATGCGATTTTATGTCTACGCACGAGAAGTGAAATATTATGATTTTGTTTGTCATTTGGGGCCAAGCGGCCCAAAAAGACCTGAAACATGCTTGCCAAATATCGGCATACCAGCGGCACGATGCTATAAGTAGAGCTTATTTTATCCCGTCACTGTGCCCTGTTTGGTCCATCGCAAGCACTAGGGTTGGGGGCATCAGCTGTGGTCCGTTGGCGTTGGTTGCCACTGAACTTGGGACTTCGGAGCAAAGGGTACAGCTTCCTTTTTAAGATCAAGTTCACCATAGTCTGTGTGGCGAACTTGATCTTAAAAATTGGACAGGCTGTACCAGGAGAACATAACTAAAAGGTGGTGTTTGGTGGAAGAAAGAAAGGGGATGCACTAGACTAGTGTGCAAGATGCTGTGCTGTGCTGTATAGGTATTTGCGTCAATGGTAAAGTTACAATGTTCACAATGCTGTATTGATTTTCAAATTGGATTCATTCAGTTTAGTAGGATTTAGAGGTACGCTCTACGCTGTGAAGTGTGAACGTTATTATTCAAGTGTTTTTCGTATTTTTCGCCCCAAAAGCAAGAGCGGAGAGCAGAATGTTCTTCCGCGTTTACCAGGACAACATAATAGAAAGATGGTTAGAGTCTAAATAGAAAGAGAAGAGATCTGGCCGTAAAGAAAGAAGGCAGGTGCCTAAGCTGCACTTCCCGCACACATCATCAGCCTATCTCAGTCCACAGCTGGACGTAGGCCTCTCCTATTAACTATGCGTATAGACGCTTCAGGAGGTAAATGCCCACAACGCTGGGCAAGCGGATTGGCGAACACAGTAAAGTGTCCACTATAATGACGATTGACGCTGCTGCCCATGATCAATCTTTCAAAGAATGGTTAGTGACACTTCAATCCCTTAGTCGGCTCTTACGACACCAGCACAAATGGTTAGAGTCTAAGTAGAAAGAGAAGGGGTCTGGCTGTAAGGCAGGTGCTTTCACTTCTTCATCTTAAATCATAATACTCTCATGTTGCTCCTACACAACATTTGTGATATTTTGTGTGCTAAAAAGGTAGGTATCTGTATTATGATACCCTGGTAAACGTGGAAGGGGAATTTTCTGAAACCAACAGGAATACCTCATACGTGCTTACTTTATCCCGTCGTTGAACCCTGTTTGGTCCTGTAGCCTGTAGGGTTGGGGGCATCAGCTGTGGTCCGTTCCCGTTGGTTGCCATTGCCACTGAACTTGGGACTTCGGAGCAAAGGCGCATTCCAGCTTCTTTTTTAAGATCAAGTTCATCATGGTCTGTGTGGCGAACTTGATCTTAAAATTGGACAGGCTGTACCAGGAAAACATATCTAAAAGCTGGTGTTGATTGGAAGAAGAAAAAGGGATGCACTAGACCTTTAGATTCCCTAGTGTGCAAAATGCTTGTCGTGCTGTACATGTATTTTGCGTCAATGGTAAACACATTGTAGTATCGATTTTCAAATTGAATTCAGTCAGTTTAGTAACATCAGAGTAGAGGTACGCTGTGAACATTCAAGTGCTCTTCGTATTTTTCGCACCGAAAGCAAAATCGGAGAGCAGAATGTTCTTCCGCGTTTACCAGGACTACATGACAGTAAGATGGTTAGAGTCTACGCAGAAAGAGAAGTGGTCGGGCCGTAAGGCAGGTGCCTGCACTTTCCGCGCAAATTTAATAGACACAATCACATCACCCGCCTATCTCAGTCCATTGCTGGACGTAGGCCTCTTCTATTAACTATGCGTATAGACGTAGGGCAAGCAGACGCGCTGGGCAAGAGTTGGGGTGGTGACAAATGTATTCTTACTGCCGTTACCACACGGCCAAATTGAACACAGTTATATTTTAAATCATAATTTACTCTCATGTTGCTCCTACCCGATTATTTGCTAAAGTTTCCGGTTACTTGCTACCTAAAGGTTATCTGGAAGGACTGATGGAAGCGATGAGGCTTGATTGGAGTGGATAAAATAGAAAATTCCTAATAATTATTGTTCGCACATTTTTAGAAAGCGGTGATCAGGCGATGTCCTAAAAGTATACAAAGATAACATTTATTGAAATATGGGAATGTGAAACATGCTGCCGAAGGGGGTAACATGACCTTATTTAACTCCTTTGGCAGTCTGCTCGTACTCGTATGCATCGTCTTAAGTGCAATTCATAGCCCACCTAACGAAGACCAAAAGCTGCCTCTCGGGGGAAATAACTCGTGTATAAGCGAATTTTGGCATAGTTGTAGGGAATGGTGTTTTAAACCACATACTAAAAGTACTGGTGGTTAGGGGTGGAGCTAACGGGGGGAGAGGGGTGTAAAGGTCCTTATTTTTAATTTTTCGTAAATAACTCGTAAACCGTCGCTTATAGCAAAAAATGTTTTAGTACATAAGTAATCTACATAAAATTCTCTACAAAAAAGATATACGCATGTTTCCTCTGGGATCACTGTATCATGAGATAAGATAGCAAGAAGATGGACAATAAAGAAATAAACACGTTTGTTTAAGTAGGTATAGCACATACAGGATGCTCGCGAGCATTCCAAAAGGTTTTAATGTTCAATTCCTGACCATATTTAGAGTCTTTAATGTTAAGTAAAATTTCCTGAATTCGGCTTGGTTTCAGAGATAATCAACCTTTTTTCGAAATAAGTTTTTCGACGTAACTCGTCATAAAACTTCTTTTTGATTGCAATGCTACCACAATGTGTTTTAATATTACCACACCTTTTGCCTGGCAATCAAAAAATGGGAATAGATTTGACGAAATAACCTGTCCCTAAAAAAATTTTAAATAAATAATTTTAACAGATTGTTGTTATGACAAAAAGTAGGTACTGGAAATGTAAAAAAGTA
>JALPQI010012764.1:0-23988 GCA_025490895.1 Thaumatotibia leucotreta | reverse complement strand
TGACAAGTGACAACGAAATGAATTTCTTATAAAAATAATACTACTTACTAAAAGCTTCCTAATACTTACTAGAAGCTTCATGATGCCGAGATCTGTCTTTGAATAGATGTCCAAATAAACAGGTGAAGAATCGTCTAAATCTTGGCCTTATATACTAAGTAGACAAACTGCAAAAAAAACATCTAGATGAGTGGAGTTTCTCATATGTAAAATTTGTCTGGGTTGACCTTTTTCATAGTAATGGTCATTAATTGATTACACTTTCGGTTGAGTGATGCAACACATCTCTTAAAAATACATATAACGAAAAATTTCCATGACTTGTGTCCACATGCGGTTAATGCTAAACTATTGGATCTTATTTTATATCTTTGAATCAAAAAATTCGTACCTATACCTCGTTTTCGTTGCCGCCGCGATTTGGGCTCTACAGTAGAGCCCAAATCGCAGTAATCGCATAAAGTAACTTTTCACTTAGGATCAGGTGGAGTGGAGCCACTTTGTTGTGCCAATATAAAAAAAAACTCACTTGCCCTATAGCCGTACTATGACTTTGCAAGTATCGAAAACTTTGGATTTTACTCAATACGTAAAGCAGACCATTGCGCTCGCTCCAATATGTCAGTCCGAGCGCAATGGAATGAGTCCATTCCATGAGAAAAGAAGTGACGTATCGAGTAAAAACTAACGTATCTTTTACTTTGCAACTCATGGTACGACTACAGGCTACTTATAATTTATATGTGATCGTTTTAGTAAAAACGTCCCTCTTTGTCTTTTGCAATAAGCGCTTAGACATTAAATTTCGTCCTTATGGCCATCGACAAAGTGTTACAAATAGTATATACACGGTGCTCGCGAGCATTGCGAAAGATTTTAACTATGCATTCTGGACATCAAAATAAAAAAAAATACTATGAGACCTAATGTCAAATTCAACAAAACAAAAGTTTTTTCTTTTTTTTAGTCTTTTTGAATACTAAAATTTTAACATTTCCAATACTATCATAACAACAATTTGTTAAAATTATTTTTTTAAATGATTTTTTTTAGGGATAGGTTTTTTAGTCTATTCTTATTTTTTGATTGTCAGGCAAAAGGTGTAGTAATATTAGAACATATTGTGGTAGCATTGTAATCAAAAAGAAGTTTTATGATGATTGATGAGTTACGTCGAAAAAAACATTTCGAAAAAAGGTTAATTATCTCTGGAACCAAGCCGAATCCAGGAAATTTTATGTAACATTAAAGGTCTCTGCCCACTAGACCGTAGCATACCATGACCGTAGCATGAACGTATCAGACAATAAAATATTCTTTGTATGGAAAAGTATGAGACTATGCCCACTAGGACGTTCCGTCGCCGGCCAACAAAGTCGCGTGCCATGCACGGACCGGCAAGAATTGTCGGTGAGAATATTTTGCCGGCCCCGACACGCTACGTGCATGGCACGCAACGTTGCCGGTACGGTGTGCGCAGGCGGCGAAACGGTGAGCATACGGGTTCTATTTACATTTTTGTATTGTATTTACAATTTTTATCCAAAACTCTGCAAATTTTTCACTTTTGATAATGAGTAATAATTTTGTAGTGGCGAGACAACGGAAACAATATAATCAGCATCACTATTTTCTGAAAAAAAAACTTACTTAATTGATTGTAAACCCGCAAACCGAAGATTTTCATCGAGATTGAAAAATATTACTTAATTTCTTACAAACAAAATAATTAAAAGAAATATCAATTTTGAAATAGTCATATAACTTAACGAATTTATCCAGATAGATTGCACAATGTAATGCAAATTTGTTTCTTTTTTTACATGGTAAGAACCATGCTTTTGATGTGGCTTTCTAAAATAAATTTTACAATGGAACGATAACGACGGATATGAATCGCTCATACTACGGGGATGATACGTAGTTGCGACGCGGATGATACGTGGTTGCGACGCGGATGCAACGGTCACTAAACGGGCTTAGCACGGACATGAAACGATGTACACACGTTATAGTGGGCATAGTAGTCCGTGTCGTCTCACATTCCGTGTCTGATACGTTCATGCTACGGTCATGGTATGCTACGGTCTAGTGGGCAGAGACCTTAAATACTCTAAATATGCTCAGGAATTCGGCGTTAAAATCTTTCGGAATGCTCACGAGCACCGAATATACATATATGTATATTCGGTGCTCGTATACATGTACATATGTATATGTCCTATCCTATATATGTGTATCCTCATCATCAGAATCCTTGCCACATCGTCGGTCCACATCGTAATGTTAGTTCCGCGGTCAACCAAGTTATACTAAAATTGCCGTTGATACACACATCATACATGTCATTCTATTACTATAACGTGTAATCAATCAACTTTTATCACATACGGATATTTATTTTAATGGTTTGTTTACAGTATTCCCAATTTTTGTTACCGGTGGCTTTAGTGATCTTATAATTATATCGTTTGTGAGTCGACCACACCAATACTAACATTTTGTTGGACGCCGTTCTTGTGCACAGCTAGTCCAACCAAGGCCATAAATATGTATATATTTTGCACGTTATACTTTTGTAATCTATCTAATTTTAGGCCCTCGTTCATCCATCATCAGTGCAGATCAATGTGAGTCGGGAACGTGGCCTGGCGTCTCACGGGGCGATGTGCAATTCTCAAAAAGTTACCAGATTCCTATACATTTTTGGTAAAAAAAGGAACGTTTCATACAAATATTGTGGGACATTTTGGTAAATGTAGTGGATCTTGCTCAGTATCATTGACTCTACCAGCCTACCAATTTTTATCAATATCGAAGACGTGATCCAAATGTACAAACTTTTTTAGAAATGCTCAGATACGGAGTCAGTATTAGGTGCTACCCAAATACCTTGTTTTATATTTTTTTCTATTGTTTTTAAGTTTATTTAAAGATTTAGTTGTAACTATTTGTAATTACCCGGGTATCGACCCGGGTATGTCGTTAAACTACGTCCAAAACCACCGGTGGATGGGCAGCAGCATCCCTGTAATGCGGTGTACTAAACTGCGATCGCCAGCCCGCCTGCCAAGCGTGGCGATTATGGCATATACCCCCTATGATAAGTACAGCGGACAGCTCACGACCGATACTAGTACAACTAGATAGTTTATACTTAGTAGGTACTGTTATGTATAAAAATAGGTTATCGTGAATTTGTAAAGTTACCGCTAAAATTTAATTTCAGATAATTTTCGTTTCCAATTTCTTTTTTTTTTAATAAAAAGAAAAACTTAAAACTACACTTAACACTAAACATCTTAAAAAATAACAAAATTACACAAAACCTTAAAAATACACACCCTAGTCAAATAAACAGCCCCTCAATGTTCCCGGCGCAAAAGTGCCCATCAGACTCGCAGCGTTTCCGCGTTGAACCGCAATGGACAACCTTTGCGCCAGGAACCATCCAGAGCGGGGGTCATGACCCCTCTCCAGCAGACGGCGACCCAACTGACCCAGGAATGCTTTTGCCTCCGCGCACCAGCAGCCCGATGTCTCCACCGCTAGTGGAACAAATAAATAATTAGAGCTTGAGCTAGATTTGTAAAGTTAAATAAAATATGTTTTATGTTTTATCTTTGTCGAACTCTCTGGGGGAGGCCTATGTCCAGCAGTGGACGTCAATTGGCTGATGATGATGATGATTTGTAATTTTAAAAGTTTCAATTCACAATTTTATCACTAGTTTAATATACCGACTAGACTAATACCACCTTCAATTTAAGTAGGTACATTGCATGTGAACCACATAGCGACGACATGTAGTTATAGGCATCTCAATGAAACAGGATCTGAAGTTATCAAAGAATCGGAACATTCTAGAAAACTAGCTTATTAATTAGCGGCATCGTCAATAAATAGCAGAGGCTCTGCGACCTCCAAGGAACTAGTTCCAAAGTAAATGTCAACGGCTATTATTACACGGACAGGTCGCCCGGGTCGCCGGGGTCAAACGGATCGGTGCTCACTAATACGTAACGATACAAGCATACATTCTTTCCTTGAATTTATTTAGGAATTCTTGCGCTTTTAGAGAAAACACTGCGAATATTTTATTTATAGGTCTCTAATCTACAAAGGTACAAACATAATATAAAACTTTAGGTTAGCGCACGCAAATTGTTTGCTGAGATCGCGATACGTCTAGTTGATGTAACTAAAGACCGAAGAGCTGGCGACTTCCTCGCACAACGCATCAGTATTGCGATACAGCGAGGAAATGCCGCCAGCATCCTCGGTACAATGCCACAAGGGCCAATCTTAGATGTAGGTTAGGTTAAGTAGATTAGTTAGATTTAATCTATGTACAGAAATTGTAGTTTTGAAAATTATAAAAAATGTAAAACTTAAACTGAAATTTTTTATAAAACTAAATATAAAAAAACTTCCCCAAACTCATCCCCAACAGACATGGCGGCAAGAATACTGGCTGCGTTTCCTCTTTGTATCACCATGCTCAGCTTCTGGGCAAAGAATGCGCCTGCCCTGAGGTCGCCTGAGATGCCTATTAGCCAGACCGACACATCTTTCATAAACTTCTTGGTGTCGGATGACCAAAGGCCCAATGTCTCCCAATATAATAAAACAACTCCCAATAAAACACTTGTCTTAATGACTTAGTGGCTCAAGACATGACTTTGGCATAATTTTCTGGACTAGTAATGTCACTAGGCTTTGTTTACATTAAAACTAGAAGGAAAATCGGACACGTCGCAAAATATATGATTCTAATTTACTGATGTAGTGAATATGCTTTTGCATTCATCCGAATTTATTTGTCTCTCTCAATTATCTTCAGTGCAAAGGATAATATTTATATAAGTTTATTGTGTCAGCAATATGGATTCCGACGTTTCCGTAAAAGACCGAAAGAATAAGATTGTAAACACATCATCTGTAAACTTTCGGATCGGATGTAACTTGAAAGCTATTTTATCGACTATCGACAGATCATAAAATTCGAACTTTATCTAGCTTTCGCTATACTCAAGGCATAAATACCTATTCCTCTGGGTAATGTTTCACTATTCACAATTCTAATTAATTAGGTAATTCAATATGAATATCTAATTTTATAGGAGTTTGTTACATTGTGTAACTGAAATGTAGGTTAATAGCGTTTGTTGCCAAATAATACCTAAATTCGATTGTAATCTTAAATATGAAAAGGGCATTTAATTCAGAGAATACCTATTTTCAACGGGGACAAAAAGCGCCACCTAACGTCGTAGACTTAAATGTTTTTCTCATAATGTTGATCCATGTCGATTCAATTGAAACTGGCCTGGCGTTGCAAAACAATGCAGTGCCAACAGATGGCGCTTATACATATGAAAACAGAAGTTCATTAATCGCCTATTTATAATATACAGTAGATAATAGAGTTACCTAACCCACCCTTGACCGCCTACATAGGTACTTACTCTGTCCTTGACTGGATACCTATATTGATAAAACCTAAGGTTTTAGAGTTTGAATCAATAGCAAACTAAACTAAACTTATAATTGTTGAGCAGTATAAATAAATGAGGCATATCTTTTTAAAAGTTTTTATATTAAATTGAGTATTAAAAGTATAAAACATCTTTGTACAATGGCATTTTCATAATTAAACACCAACAAGTCCATTCATAAGCAATGGATTAGTACAAAATCAGCTAAAACGCTGAATATAGTACTGTAATGTTGGCTTTAGGATATCCTGTGACGAAATATCAAAACACTTAATAGACTTTCAAACAATTCTAGATAACTCTTTTAACAGGACTAGATTCGATTTTGATTATGAATGTATTAGTAGAATGTTAATGTAATCTTATATTTTTGAATTTTAATGCTTCGTCACAAAATACCTTAATATTGTCCTATTTGCAGAATTTGCTAACTAATCTGGCCTCTCAGATTAGTTTTGAGGCTGAGGGGGAGCGGTGGCAAGATAGGCGAGGGCGCGCTGGATAGCCTCAGGAACTGGGGGTGGAGTGGGCAGATGAGCACCTTGGGGTTGGAATCCATTCTCGTTAGCGATGTACGACAGCTGGATAGGGGTACCATCATTGCTAGTATACGCGAACTGGCCCTGAGCTTCAATAGCTGGTTCCTGTCCGCCTACATTCTTTAGAGCTCCACTTTCAGAAGCCGCGATGCCGTTGGAAGTCTCGTAGGACCATTGGTAGGAATCTGGGTTGACCTGGCTGTCTTGTCTGAGGATCTGGGCTAATTGGTCTTGCGGAGCTGCGACCGCCACCGCTACCAGGGCAAAAAGGACCTGAAAAAATAAGAAAAATACAGTTAAAATCATCTGTAGGCATTAGATAACCTAAACCATTCTAAAAATGTTTTGGAAAATTTCGCAAAAACTGTTTGCATATCTTTGCACAATGACTAGCACTTACAATAGATTTCATGTTTGAGTTGGATGGGTGAAGGCACTAGACAACGATGATCTAACTCTGTTTTATCGGTTTATATAGCAGTCTGGGCGATGCGCCGTCCCCCTCAGGCGGTATTGCACCACCGTGCCCGCGGTTCAATCGCCGATATATTATCATGTGAAGCTGAAGCCAATCATGTGTAAGCTTACGTATTGGCAATGTCTAGATCTATCTGCCATTTAGTTAGGTATCTCATTTTACTACTCTTTCACAAGAAGGGTTATTTCGATTGAATTACAATAATAAATATTGTTATTTTCCGTAAAAAACTGTCAAAAGAATTACAGGTTCGCAAAACTTAATGACGGGAATTTGTATTTTTAGCCATAACGAAATATTTACTTTAATATCACAATTAAAAACAGACTGACATAAATAAGAGTTATATTTTTACCTTTTTAGAAAAATAGTCCTATCCAAAGCCTAATTAATCTTGCCAGACGAATTAAACGCTACTTACAGCTACTTTAACACAATCGATAATTCCTCGAAGCAATACATCATTATTTCGCCTTATTCTCGCAAGTATTGAAAAATTATATAGTATTAAGTAAAGCGTTCATTACTATGTAAATCACTCTCCCATTCATGATAATTTTATTAACAAATAAACACCAACCCAAACAACATACCAAAAGATTTTTCATTCCATTATTTTCCCATAAAATCCAGTTTGAGCAAACCTAAAATGTGTGTAAAATATTTGTAACTTATCGTGGAAGAAAATGCGAAAGTTTAATTGTTTAAGTTAAATACGTAAAATTCCTTATGATAAAGTTTTTGAATAGAGATCCATACCTACTAGTTATTTATGTGGCTGGCGCATAATAAGAGGCATTAAACATGAGTGTGGTTTTATGAAACGAGCCGTAGGCGAGTTTCATAATAAGATCACACGAGTGTTTAATGCCTAATTATGTACAGTCACATACATAACTTTATCTACATGCATATAATAAGTTTTCTACAATATGTTTATTTTTGTGGCAGCAAATTATTGGTCACGGTTGTAGCGGCGTCCCGGATTTCTGGTGGTGTTTCACACATTTCAACATCACTGTCTTCGTAGTCATAAATATTTTTTCAGTGTAAATATTTCACAACGAACTCGATAATATTTAACTTTCAAGTCAACAGTCCAAAAAAGTTGTATGTTTGAAACCACAGAGCACGGACCTCTTTAGTGTGTAACCTATAGGCAACCCTCCAACCTCCTTGTTTGAAACAATTCAAACAAAACAAATGACTGAACTGACATTAGTTTTTTTTTATTCATAAACCAGGTAAGGTCTTGAGTCGATATCGAGTCTCAAATCGATTCTCAGTATTCGACATTTAGAAGAATGTATGGAATATGAATTTTAATGTGAATGAAATTACAAATCGATTAATTCGATAATCGAAGTTAAAGTGTGTTTTTTCTTTTTAACAGAATGTTCGAAATTTAATTGTGATTAAGATATCGGTTGCCGATATCGTAAAGTAAAAATTATGATACACCCACAGATACAGATTTCTTAAAGTAGGCTATTTGCTTACCGCCGCTAAACATTTGTAGACAACTTATGATATGGATGTAGATAAACTACTTTTACGAAACTGCATTATAAAACTGTCATTTTTTATTTTTATGTACGAGGTACTTTTTCTACCTTGAATAAATATTTCTAGTAATATTTGATTTTTACGACGGGAATTTCCATAAACGTTCACCTTATTATTTGTCAATGCGCATTAACATATATTATGTATTATTAAAATGTATATATTAATTTATGCGTCGGTGGCCATAACAGCGTTGCCTAAAATAGTGAAATACAATAGTTACAATACAAACCAGTTTACAAGGATCATCGTTAAAATTAATTAATTTTACTTTAAATAATGTTAAATAATAATACAATTTAAAATAGTTATCCGCCAGATGGTGTTTTTTATTACACTACGCGATAGTGAGAGATGAGGTTCATTTTTCTCTGGTCCAAACATTGGAGGGCCATCCGTAGGTACTGAAAAACCTCGTACGAACTTACGATATACGTTCAATATTTCCGAACTTGTGTCGTAACGTACCTACTTACCATCCATCCAGTTCCATTACTTTCTTCAAAATTTTATAAAAATAACCTTTACTCTCCAGGCTATTCGACTTTGGATATCCCTATCTGTTGCCATAAGGCCTGCTCAATCCCATTCAACATGATCCCATCAAAACGAAACTTAAGGAACTCTATCTGACCCTCCCATGATATGATATTCTCATAGTGGCTTCTTACCAGCTGTGATTAAATACTATTTATTTATTTTTTTTACTGCTTACATCTGTCACTTCTAGATGTTTCACATATATATTGAATAGAACGTCGCGCAAATGAGACTATATTAGTTTGAAGTAATTAATCGTATCTACAAATTGTATCCAAAGAGTCCTTAAGTTCTTTGGGCATACAGTGAGACATTATCACTAACACTCAGGAAAAAATATATCACCGAAAGCGTAAACAAATGCGGAAGCAGAGGGTATGCAACTATGCACTTATGAGATGGGTAGATGTAGTGCAAAAAGCTCAAGTTGACGACTATACAAAAGTCACAGAATCGAGTGGCTTGTAAAGCGCTGATCAAAAGAGCCCCAATCTATACGACTCACGTCAGTTATGATTCAATACCACTACTACTAACTACTGCCAACCCTTCATCATCAGCCTATCTCAGTCCACTGCTGGACATATAATAGGCCTCTCCTATTAACTATGCGTATAGACGCATTAGGAGTTAAATGCCCATATTTAATCGCCAAGCTGGGCAAGCGGATTGGTGATCGCAGTAATGTGTCCACTATGATGACGCTGCTGCCCATCATCAATCAAATCAAAGGATGGTTAGTGACACTTCAATCCCTTAGTCGACTCTTACGACACCTGTGGGAAGAGTTGGGGTGGTGACAAATGTATTCTCACTGCCGTCACCAACACTTAAACGCATCAAAATATCATGAGTTTGCCGCGGCAGGCAATCTGCGAATCTTTTTTGTATTTTTTCCCTTAAATTTTAAAAATGATGCTTGGTCTAGGCTATGACTGACATTCTTAAGAAAGAGAAAGGAATACAGCATCTACATTATATTTGCTACTTCATTGAATGCCAATGAAATTAGCACTTTCCATCTCATGCTAGGTCATCGGCTAGGTGCTCTTTCAAGACTTTTCGACCGGCAAAAAAAAGAAATCACCTTAGGTATCTAAGAATGTCTTTAATTAGGAAGAATGCATCATATGTATTTCAAATGTCTTTAATGTGTAATCTCCGAGAATCGTGAACCGATTTTTTTTTTGTGATGAACATGTATAGCCCCGAGATGGTCCCGTTGGCACCAAGTTGGGGTCTGATGATGGGATGGTCGGATCTTGGAGAAATCGAGGGATCTCTTCAAATGTTATAGGTACATTAGCCCACCTAAAGAAGACCAAAAGTTGCCTATCGGGGGAAATAACTCGTGTATAAGCGAATTTTGGCATAGTTGTAGGGAATGGTGTTTTAAACCACATACTAAAAGTACTGGTGGTTAGGGGTGGAGCTAACGGTGGGAGGGGGGTGTAAAGGTCCTTATTTTTAATTTTTCGTAAATATCTCGTAAACCGTGGCTTATAGCAAAAAACGGTCTAGTACATAAGTAATCTACATAAAATTCTCTACAAAAATGGTATACGCATGTTTCCTCTGGGATCAATACGTCATGAGATAAGAAAGCCCGAAGTTGGACACAATAAAAATAAACACATTTGTTTAAGTAGGTATGGCACATACAGAATGCTCGCGAGCATTCCAAAAGATTTCAATGCTCAATTCCTGACCATATTTAGAGTCTTTAATGTTATATAAAATTTCCTGGATTCGGCTTGGTTTCAGAGATAATCAACCTTTTTTTCGAAATAAGTTTTTCGACGTAACTCATCATAAAACTTCTCTTTGATTACAATGCTACCTCAATGTGTTTTAATATTACCACACCTTTTGCCTGGCAATCAAAAAATGGGAATAAACTTGACGAAATAACCAGTCCCTAAAAAAATATTAAAATAAATAATTTCAACAAATTGTTGTTGTGATACAAAGTACTGGAAATGTTAAAAAGTATGCAAAAAGTCAAAAAAAAAAAAGAAAAAAAAAATTTTTTTTGGTGGTATTTGACATTGGGTCTCATAATAATTTTTGTTTGTTTTGATGTCTAGAATGCATAGTAAAAATCTTTTGACGATGATTATGAGAATATTTTAGGTTTAGAAGATAATTAGGAATTTTATTTTTACAAATAAGCATACAGGGCGCGCCCGGGCCCGAGCATTCCAAAAGAATTTTAAGTATGTATTCCAGATATCAAAATAAACAAAAAATATTATGAGACCTAATGTCAAATACCACCAAAAAAAAAATTTTTTTTCTCTTTTATTTTAGACTTTTTGAATACTTTTTGACATTTCCAGTACTTTTTATCATAACAACAATTTGTTGAAATTATTTATTTTAATATTTTTTTTAGGGACTGGTTATTTCGTCAAGTTTATTCCCATTTTTTGATTGCCAGGCAAAAGGTGTGGTAATATTAAAACACATTGTGGTAGCATTGTAATCAAAAAGAAGTTTTATGATGAGTTACGTCGAAAAACTTATTTCGAAAAAAAGGTTGATTATCTCTGAAACCAAGCCGAATCCAGGAAATTTTATATAACATTAAAGACTCTAAATATGGTCAGGAATTGAGCATTGAAATCTTTTGGAATGCTCGCGAGCATTCTGTATGTGCCATACCTACTTAAACAAATGTGTTTATTTTTATTGTGTCCATCTTCGTGCTTTCTTATCTCATAACATATTGATCCCAGAGGAAACATGCGTATACCATTTTTGTAGAGAATTTTATGTAGATTACTTATGTACTAGACCGTTTTTTGCTATAAGCCACGGTTTACGAGTTATTTACGAAAAATTAAAAATAAGGACCTTTACACCCCCCTCCCTCCGTTAGCTCCACCCCTAACCACCAGTACTTTTAGTATGTGGTTTAAAACACCACTCCCTACAACTATGCCAAAATTCGCTTATACACGAGTTTTTTCCTCTGAGTTTCATTCGTTTGGTGTACTACATGTATGGCACTTTTGGTAATTTTCATCCATTTACAAGAATTTACATTCAGAAAGTAGGATTTGAGGAAACTAATGATGGAAACAAATCGGGGATCTTGGAGTAATCGGTTGAAGTCGGTTTTTGAAATTTTTATTTTTGTCATTATTTGTTCACCGTAGAAATGGAATTGACTTGAATCTTTACACGAATTAAATGTCAAAGCGCTCTTATGGCTAGGGACAAATTGGTAGGTTTTTACTAAAATGCCCACAAAGTATGATCTCTCGCACCGCACTGCTCTCTCTAAGGGTCTCCCCAAACCTATCGATGCTTTCGCATTTTTAAGGCAAATCGCGCCGTATCACCGTCGATCGGTGTCGTCCGAGTTGTTCCTTTTTCGCTCTTATATCGTAGAAATAATAGTACATTTCGATAGAAGTCCAAAAATTTTTTTTTCGGCGAGGGTGAAAGTTGGAGCCCGAGTCAAACGAGGGTGACAATCACCCGAGTTAAAAAGAAGTTTTTACACGTGTATCGAACGACTTTTTTCATAACAAGTGCCTTAAAAAGAGAAATTTACGCACGCGAAGCGTGCGCAACGTTTATTTTTTCGCACTAGTTAGCAAACAGTACATTTCGATACAAGTCCAAAAAAATTTTTTTCGACGAGGGTGAAAGTTGGAGCCAGAGTGAAACGAGGGCGACAATCACCCGAGTTAAAAAGAAGTTTTTACACGTGTATCGAACGACTTTTTTCATAACAAGTGCCTTAAAAAGCGAAATTTACGCTCGCGAAGCGTGCGCAAAGTTTACTTTTCCGCACTAGTTAGGAAAAGGTTTTTATAAATGGATTTAGTCGAAATGGTGTCGATAGATTTGAGTCAAAATATCGCGTGCCAATATTCTACCCTTATTGTTGGTAGAATATTAGCATCCGATATAAATATATGATAGTAAATATAAAGGACCGATCTTACACAGGACTACCCTACCTACATTTAACCTTTCGTATGCCGCTGTCAAAAAATGGTATTTAATTTATGACCTTGAAGTTTATAATTTAGAGTCCAATTGCTTGGAACGGATACGGCACTAGGCATACGAAGGGTTAAGCTCCATAAGGCGGATCTCGCACTGGCGCCGCATGTGGATTCGTACAAATACAGGGCGTCCCCCTTTTTTTTTAATGATATTTAAGGTACTTTCCCTCCATGTGGCATGGCCGTGGGGCGCCCTGTATTTTAACATGCCCTTACCTACTGCCGCACGTAGGCGTCAGTATAATTATCACCGTCTCATTCCTTAGTATAGTACATACTTATTTACTGTTTTGAGCTTTCTGTCTTTCTTATTTTATCAGGTATAATTTTGTCTTTCTTCATAATAACCATTATTTTCAACATTGACTAATGGAATTCAAATAAACTTTTGGACCAATAATATACATATAATGAGTCATATATTCTTGAAATAATATTGAAAAGTGCCAAAAAACCGGCCAAGTGCGAGTCGGACTGGCGAGCGAAGGGTTCCGTACTATTATTATTAAAAAAATATAGTTAAATCAACCTACCTCAAAAACTATAGGAGATAATTTAATCAAACTAAAAATTGTTGATAGCGTTTATTAATGTGCATAACATTTTTTTTTTAATTTTATATCGCGTAGTTTAAAAAATAGAGGGGGGGACACATTTTTCAGACTTTGAGAGCTGATATCTCGAAAACTATTTGCTTAACTAAAAATAAGATTCATGAATCTTCATATCATTTTCAAAGACCTTTCTATTAATATCCCACACGCTTATATACAACTAAAAAAAAAATTCTATCTCTCAGTTACATGTATGGAGGGCCCCCACCCCAATGGTTTTTTTTTACAATTTAGTATCATAATCCTGTAGCGGTTCATACAACACATATCCTTACTAAATTTTGTTACTGTAGCATTTATAATTTTATAGTTTCCGAGTAAATCGGCTGTGACAGACGGACAAACGGACAGACGGACAGACGGACATGACGAATCTATAAGGGTTCCGTTTTTGCCATTTTGGCTACGGAACCCTCAAAATAAAGGTGACGCTATTATGAAAAACGAAAACAAAAATACTGAAGTTTACGCAGTTTACAATAAATAATAATTGTCATTAGAGTGCGAGCTTTTTAAAAAATAAATACGATAAGCATTTGGTGCAAGGGCCGATTCTCTATCCAAATACGGCTGTTTGACATGAGTTTGTAAGAGTATATTAACCCGATTTGTCGATTAGATCAATCAAATTAAGATGAAGTGCGAAAACGCGCATCGCGTTAATGCGCAAAAATAATGTTTCTTTTCTTTTTTACTAATGTTTAACTACTGATGGTACAGTATTTGAGTGTCATTTCAAATTAATCTTTTAATATTTTCTTCGGTTACCGCTATAGTTATTCATGATTATATCACGGATATTAATTAATTTAACAATATACCGTCGTTTTGAATAATTTATAGGATTCGTGGTCTAACCAGCAATAACAAAGAATTTCCAAAATGTCTTCCACTATCAATATATGCGATATAATTCATTAAAATAAATAGTTATATTTCATTAGTCTTTGAAAATTTAATTTAATTTTCAGGATCAAAAGAAACAAATAATAAAAAAGCTTTTGGTATATTTATGATCAGTATAAAAGTAAAAAATTAGAAATCACAAATGACTGAGTATTATATTTATGGCCTGACTATTGTTGGTTGTTTTCAGGCTGTGGGGGGGCGGTGGCGAGGTAGGCTAAGGCGCGTTGGATGGCCTCCGGTACCGGCGGGGCCGTAGGCAGATGGGCTCCCTGGGGCTGGTAGCCATTCTCATCAGCCGTGTAAGTCAACTGAATGTTCCCGTTATCCCCAGGGTATTGGAACTGGCCCTGAACCTCCAAAGCTTCGACGTCGCCAACTTTCTTCAAATCGCCTTTCTGGTCAGCGCTGATCCCGTTGCCGGCCTCGAAAGAGTACGAGTATGAGCCGTCTCCGTTCACCTGGCTGTCCTGGCGCACTATGGGCACGGGCTCCGTCGAACCTTGAGGCGCCGCGAATGCCACCGCGACCAGCATGCACACCAAAATCTGGAAAAACACAAGGCTTTAGACACCGGAAAACACTAACACTTAACTTTTTAGAATCTTTATCAATAATCACGGAACTGAACGCATTGTTTAACGTTGAAACGCGGGCACAAAAAATCCATGCGAATCACTTGACACTTACGATGGACTTCATCTTGTCAATTGTAGTTGGAGAGAAGACGAGTGTGTGTCAACTGGTACCGATACATCCTGACAATTTGGCTATTTATAGTAAGTGTTGTCGACCACCTCCTTACATTTCTAGTTGCACAATTGGTTGGCGTGGCGCAAATGTATGAAATAAGTAAACATTAGATGCACTAACGCGTGCCATGTATGTCTACTTAGCGGGCGACGTAATGGTTGTCAACAGATCTAGCGGAATTTCCAATTTGTTGGGGTCTGGCCTTAGCCCACGCCAGCATTTACGATGCATTCACGAGAAAGGCGTCGGTTGGTCACGTGATTATCCTTATTTGGGATTTTATTCACAATTTAAACCATATAAAACCTAAGGATGTTACATTTGTGATTTTTACGATTTCAGTAACTAAATAAATGTATAAATACTTATTTAGGAACAACATACACAGATCAACTTAATCCCAAGCTACCTCAGTATTCACTATAGACGTACATCCTGAAAAAAGGGGCAAAATTTCAAAGTCTGGCTACCTACTAGCTCCCCCGCCCCCCTTCTTTTTTTAAACACTTTCAACCATTTCTGTTTTGATAAGAGAATCTCTTAAAATTTTGAAGTTAGGTTGATTTTGATAATTATTATATTTGCCGCTACGGAACCATTTTTCTCGAGTCCCACTCGCACTTGCCCGGTTTTTTTAATTCTATACTTTGTTGGGCCAAGTAAATAGGTAAACATTTCGATAAAACAAAGCTTTAAAATCCTTGTCAATGTCGACTACTATGTTTCTCAACTGCATTTTGCGTGGTGGCCACGGTGCTTGTTTTAATTACTGTGCAATTATTGGCAGTTCGAAGATATGTGACTTTTCGAAGGCAAGCAATTATTGAAGATGTTATATTCCTACCTGTATAATTAAATAGAAAAAAATCACGTGGTTGAATGTATTTAAATGTATGAACAAAATTAGGTGATCCAAATGTAGTAAATGGACTTTTCTATTGGCAGGTATACCCCCGATTGTTATTAGATTTTTTGGATTACATATTTTCACTCAGATTAACGAGCTCTTTCCATCCTAATGTGCGAAAAAAGAGTCACCTAAATTTCAGACAACATTCTGTGTGTCTGTTTTGTTACGCTATTTGATTTTGTATTACAAAAGTGTAGCAAATGGAGAAAAAAATTAGAGGTGTTTTTTTTTCGCCGTCGGTCATGATTATGAGTGCGAATAACGTAAAAAAGACAAAAAAAAAATTACCAAGGTAAATAGAAATGTTAAAATGACATACGTGTATTATTAAACTTTAATTAATTGTTAATAATCGTTGACAGGTGCTGTTCAACAGATTCTGAAAGCAGAGTGTACCCCATATCGGGGTTATAATAATGATTCAACTGAATGAACGTGACGCCAAAACTAAAAGCAAATTTACCTCATAATAATAAAACTTATTGTCACTTTCTTATCATACATAGCATCGCTTAAGTAGGTTAAGTTCGCAATGTAAATTCATGGCAATATCATTTTGTTAATGTATTACATGACTGATAATCAAAGGGCATAAATAGATATGTATACATTCGTTTTACCTTATGCAAGTGATATGAGGTGCAAAATTGTGTACATACTTATGCTCGAGTGTTAATTCTGACGCATCAGAAGTTGCGTCTGCCGCCACCAGACACAAATTATTATTGTACTTTATTTGTATGATGGTAAAGTTGAAGATAAAGCAAAGATTTGTGTAATCGCTGTCTCGGTAACTCAAGATGATATGACGCACGTCTTAAGGTCAGCATTCCGCGAAGATAACCCCAATACGGGCAAAACCGTGCAGAAACGTAATTCTTTGTGGTTTCCGAGATTTATATCTGGATCTAGAGATTCTAGAGACCTTTCTGAAAAGCACTTTTCCTCACTAGAATCTTTATATTTAGTTTACCTCTTTATTATGTTTGTCTCTCTAGCCACTCACTTGCTTCGATTTTTGCGATATACTCTATTTCTATGTAAAATAAGAGTGATGACATGTAACAAAAGCTACATGAAGCAAGTGGGTGGCTAGGTAGTTACCTATTTTTACTTACCTGTACCTCCAATAATTTAAATCTCTGCAATTAAATAGGAGAGGTTTTTACTTAGCGGTGTGATGGTAATATCCGATCTGCCCCCGTAAGCATAAACGCAGTAACTAGTTTTGAGGTGTAAATCAATTGTTTACTTTATTCAACTGAATTACGTTTTGGTATAAATTAACATTTTAAAACTAGTTACTGCGTTTATTCTAACGGGGGCAGCGATAGAGATTATCCTGTTAGAATTATCATTGCGACGCCCGTCTTGCATTTGCAAATCTAAGGCCTAAGCAGTGCAATTGCATACTTATGTACGTTGATGTAAAATTGATATCATATTTAACCTTTCCGAATTCTGCTTGTAACCAGTAGCTCCTAATTTAATTCTTTCACAATAGAAGACGAAATGATTAATCATTTTATCATCATTATTAACGTTAAGGTAAAATGCCATATGAACAAATGCTACGCCATCTTGCGTGAAATCGGACATCATATCTCAAATAAAAAATTCATGCAGGTATTACCTAATCGTATTGAATAGGTATAAGATAACAAAAGGATTTTAAGATGTCTCTTATGTAAAAAACTGTCATGCAATAAATATATGAGCTGGGTTCCGTAGATTATTAGATCTTTCTTTTTTGTTTGTTTCTTTTTTTCAGCGTCAAATACTTAATAATTGGGTCAAAATTCTTTTCGTTGTCTTATATTGTGTCCCTAAAAACGTGACGCAGTGGTCATTTTTGTATGAGATTATGTTTTGTTGTCAATTTCTGATGTATGAATTAAAATCTATCGTGAAAAAGAAATACAAGTGTGCCGGATTTTTTTAATATACTGGGTGGAAACAGCAACTAAAAGCGTGACAGAGTGGTATGAAAGAAGACAACAAAAATAATTTTGACCCAATTTTGATGGAGAGGAATCCTACGAAAGGAACGGGCACTGCTTATTATCATCCTTAGTATAGCCCCGTATATCCTTGCTCAGTATGGTTATTATATTCGTATTGGTTGGGTTAATTCAGCACTAAATCCTACTTGTAGTGCCGTGTTCGTCACTTTGTTTTTGTCTAAGTGTACACAAGGTTCAGCTCCCGCGATATAGGCCTGGACACTATTCTATAGTGTGGGGACCCCCGGTAACTCTTTATCTTATGTAGGTACTTATCTCTAAGTTATCCTATTCCTTTTATGTTTTGTGCAATAAGTTATTTTTATCTGAAGAGTGTCTTTTCAAAAGGGCTTATTTCCACTTTGTCAATAGAGATTGTTTCTCTTATGAAAACATATAAACATAACTCTTTTTGATTTTATCTTAAATGCGATAATGAGGTAAAAATGAAACTCATTATTATTTATCCTAATCTGATTATTAGTTTTGTAAAAATATCCTACTACCGTGTTGCTTTTGAAAATCAATCAACATTCTATGCTCCAAATGTTGGGTATTGTATTACAAATAGATTAGCTGCTTGGTCTAAGGCGACCGGCGGTGAGCGAACCCATAAGTTGAAGCAAAAGGCCGATATCGGAACATTCGGAACTCTCTCTTGCACGTATGGTTTTCCGCCCCGCCGGTCGCCTTAGACCAATGTCGTGGCCAAGCCATTAGTTGCATTTCCTAAGCCGACCGTTTTAACCCCAAAGTTTAAACAGATATAAATTCGAATATTATTATTGTGTCTGACGGATCCCTAATTTCTCTGACTAACCATAATGTCTTCGGATTTCGTTAGGTGAATTAATTCTATTTGTTGGGAGTGGCCGAGTGACTGATGTATGGTTATGATAATTCGGTGAAGTCACGCGCCGTTTTAATACTGCAATGTTTTTTATTCGCGCGTCTTTATTGCTAAATGTATGAGAGTCATAATTACAAGATATTTGACGGCCTCGATAGCTTGTAGTAATCCTGAAACAGAGGTCCCGTGTTAGAATCCCGGTAAGGGCAGCTCTTTGTGTGTTTACAATTTGTTCCTGGGTCATGGTTTTTTAGGCATCTTTGTGTTTATTCTATTATACAGGGTATGCATGCGCTCATGATAATGAACAATTATCCTTAAGATACTCATAATTATCGAAATATCAAAAAAAAACACTTTCCATGAAAAGTTGATCAGCCTATGCTGGGTGGGACTGCTTCGTATGGAAGAGCAATTTTTTTTCAAGATGTAGCTATGAATCCCGCAGAGAAAGTATCTGCATTTATTTCAAAACACCTTATATACATTATAAAAGGTTATAAAAGGTGTTGTAACCCATAACAGAAGCCTTCATTGAGTTTTTCTTTTTGGAGGATTTTTCTATGATATTTAAAAAAGTATTACAATTTTATTTATTATATCGAATGATAATGACAACGTGACGAACTTCATGGTTTTAAATGTGGATGGTTGTACACAAGCATTCAGGTCCGTATCACCTGACTGTTAGGAGCTACCTTTGGCTATGGACCCGCGTCTCCCAAAGAGTCACCGTGTTCGACTCTTCCAATCAGGAGGATTCGTCGATGGTAATAGGCACAATGTGTGAAGGTGCGTTCAAACCAAAAGAGCATTTGCTGTTCTATCCCCCGTTCTACGAAATCAACCAATCACGTTTTGTGTAACGATTGAATTTCGTAGAGTGGGGGGTTAGAATAGCGAAGGCTCTTTTGGTTTGAACCAGCCGCGGATCCAGGGGGGGGGCAATGGGGGCACTTGCCCCCCCCCTCACGCTGGACTTATGTATGGCTAGGTGGTGTTTGAAGTGTAAAATACTATCATATCATAGGGCAGTGCCCCCCCCCTCAACGAAGTCCTGGATCGCAGTGCCCCCCCCTCAACGAAGTCCTGGATCCGCGCCTGGTTTGAACGCACCTTGAGACCCCTTTCAACGACACACACACCGCCATGGCCACGACTTTGCCTAAGGCAGGGTGCCTTAGGCCAAAGGTGACCGGCGGGGAGGAAAAACATAACTGCGAGAGGGAGAGTCCATATCGGTCTCTCGCTCCAACTTACTGAGTTGCTCACCGCAGTCGCCGGTCGCGCGAAGTCGTGTCCGAACCTTAATGGCCTGGCCACGACATTTATCTAAGGCAAGCAGCGGGGCGGATGACCATACGTGCGAGAGGGAGTTCAGATATCGGCCTCTCGTTCCAACTTATGGTCGCGCAAAGTCGTGGCCTAGCCGTAAGGGCTCCGCACCAATCAATACCATAAAACTTAACGATTCACCCAATGATAAAACTTTATTAAAAAATCTGATGTAAGCGGAATTTACATGTAAATGTGATTAAATATAATAATTACGCGATGCTGACATTATTCGTACAGGTTATTCAATTAAGATGGGATCTTTACTCGATAATGTCGTTTTCAGAACATAAACATGTCGGCCAGTTTTATTAAAGGTGCAAGATGACGTTAATACTGGCATATTTAATTAATATGAATTTAAGCTTTTGTGAGACATAGTAACTATAATAACTATAAAAAAAATTCGAGGTAGGTTGCCATTTTGAAAACGCTGATTTAATGAGAAAATTGATAACTATGCTTCACCATAAAATCATAACATTAAATTTCAATTTGACTGGTGGATATGAAATAACTTGGATGCTTTAACGATGCTTATTTGCTACTATTGTATAAAATGTATTTTACTTCGATATAATGTTATAGACACAGCATATGTTTTTCTGTTACTTGTTTCTCATCAGAATACAATACTGAATTTAATAGTCATTTACATGGATCATCAGCATCACTATATTTTTAAAACTCTGGTGGCTTATGATGGTTCTACTTTTACCGTTTATCGTGCTAAACGTCACTTTGGAACTTGCAAACTTGTTAGAACGTGACGGCAATAACGACAAACGATTAAACACGGGACCATCATAAGCCTACTGATTACAGTGATTACTTTTGAACAATCGCTTCGTGAACATTTAAATATTCTCAAAATAAGTTTCTATAATGACAACAGAATGAATGACAAATTTTCAATTAAACTACACTTGACTAATACGTGAAGTAGCTTCTAGCGGGCCAGCAAGGCGGTGGAAACCGACAGGTTCCTGCCGGTCTCCTGTTCGTTGCCGCCGCGATTTGGGCTCCACTTTTCACTTACGATCAGGTGGAGTGGAGGCACTTTGTTGTGCCAGTATAAAAAAAACCTACAGAAACAATACATTCCTCATAGTTAGTCTTTTAACAAATTATTATTCATACAGAACCCTTCGTGCGGTACTCCTGCTAGCACTTGACTGGTTTTCCTCTTACGAGATTGTGTGGTTAGCATGTGAACTATTCCTAGAATTTCGCAGCATTTAGCTTAACTTTGTTGTATTAAACTAGGTCTTCGACACTGCACGACTAGTCTCGGCTGCATGGCAAAACAAGATAACGACGATTTGCGCAAAAATTGTCGACTCTAATGTATTTAATGTAGTTTTTAAATAATTATGTTTTCACACCTCATGCTCGTCAAAGCCGGATTATATGTTATAATGTTATATGAAATTTCATAATGTAATTACACTTTATTGCTATGACGATAAAGCCTAATTTCGTTAAGCAAAATGTGTAAGCTTCGCCCAAAAATCGATTTGACCATGCACAACTCGATTTTCAAAAACCGAAGCCGCAGCACCGCAGCCTGCTAGATTCGCACAGATGTTCATTTGTTAAATCAAGTAGGCTATGCCGACAGAAACAAGTTGCGACAAGTTACGATAGGTATCTATTTTACAGCTTTAACATTGAAGTTATTTAATTGCAACACTATTAATTTGCTGCAATAAATACTACCTATCTACTAAGTATTACTACTGCTGAACATATGCCTCCCCCAAAGATTGCCACAATTTTCGGTCCTGCACCACCCGCATCTAGCGGACCCCTGCGACCTTCACCAGGTCATCAGTTGGCGTCTTTCGGCTGATGTGATGTATACCTTGGGAATAAAACTGTTTTTGTCTTGGGCCCTTGAATCCCTCGCTGCACTCAGGACTCAGTCTTAATTCCCTCGCTTCTCTCAGAAGTAAAACTGGGAATTCTTCGTTACGTTCAGGATTCAATGTCGCGCCCGTGACATAAAACAGTGCTTTATCCCCTTGACGTATAATCTACTATTACGTATGAGTTAGGTTAGGTAGTTTACTCATATTATTTTTAAATCATTATATTTGCTTGTACGTAAATATACTACTCGTAATTATATTATGTAATGTACCTATAATCCAAAGATTTATTTAGGAAAGATCAAACTGTTACAGAAATTCTACTACTTCCTCACCTTAATTAGGTAATAAAAGCACACACAAAAATGGTACCTAAATGGTGTTACATTCTTGTAAATTTACCCTGTAGCGGATTTTGACGCGGTTTTTTTAAATAGTAATTCAAGAGATTGGTACTGTTATTTGCATTTTGTATTTTACCCATGCGAAGCCAACGCAGGTCGCTAGTCCAAAATTAATAAATCTCGCCTTACATCGCTTCGCTGCGCAGCCTCAACATGTGTTGCCAACCGTACAGGTCAAGAGGTCGTTAGGAGTGAAGTTTACGGCGCGCGACCTTGACATGGGTGGGGAAAGTGATTCGACCGGTTCTTGGGCAAGCGGGTGCCAATTCGATTGTTCGAGAACCGAAAGGTGCTCATGTGTGTCTATGTCTCACTCTCGCTTAGTTGTTAGTGAGGTTTGGCTCAAAATTATTTTTGTGTTCTTATTTCATACCAGTCTGTCACGCTTTTAGTTGCTGTTTCGACTCAGTACATTTCAAAAAATCAGTGCACTTGTATTTCTTTTTCAAACTACATTTTAATCTACACATCAGAAATTGAAAACAAAACATCATCTCATACAAAAATCACCACTGCGTCACGTTTTTTAGGGACACAAAATAAGACAACGAAAAGAATTTTTACCCGTTTACCTGTACTGTACCTAATTATTATTTTATCTGTCCAACTTTCGGCAGAATTAAATGGAGTTTTTTTTCTGGGAGTCCAGGCTGTTTAGCCAAGTTGCCAATCGCTAAAACGCTTAATCGTCAATCGTAAACGAAAGGCAGCTAGGCAGCTTTTCCTAACCAGTGCGGAAAAGTAAACTTTGTGCGTAAATTTCTCTTTTTAAGGTACTTGTTATGAAAAAAGTCCTTCGATACACGTGTAAAAACTTCTTTTTAATCGGGCTTCAACTTTCACCCTTGTCGAAAAAAAACTTTTTGCCCTTGTATCGAAATGTACTATTATTCTTTAATGTGGACTTCGGCAAAGTACAGTTTTCTGGCTCTTGGAGTTTATTAATTTCTCTATAATAGGAAAAATCGAATTATGCGATGGACAACACAAACGCGATTCCACCTATTCGTAAATCCCATACAATATGAATTCCACACAACTGCAGTTTACTACATTGTAAAATTTACAGATACAGGCAAAATACATTTTAATTAAAATGGAGATGATGTAAGTTTATAAATTAGGGGATAAAATGTAACCTTTAGGGGATAAAAAGGTGGGTCAAATTTTTTCTACTTATTGGTAATTATTTGGGATATTCTACATTTTCACTTTCTTTTCCATTCACAAGTAGGTACCTAAATCGTCGAAGTATAATAATTATTTTTACTTATTTTACTGATACGTAGGTAAAAACCTACGCAGTGTCAGGGAGGATTGAGTCGTAAAATCCCCGAAGTTAGAAATCTATCAAGTATGGTGGTAAAGATCTGACATGTATATTTAGGTTTTCTGGTTTTTTATGAAGACATTCCTACTGTTACACAAAATATCCACAAATACGTATAAAATCAAAAAGGTTGTGATACCAACGCAGCATGACCAGTTTTTGGTGAGAAATTATTTGTTAATAAAATATGACTATGACTATGACTATGACTACGTAAATAGTTACGATTGCCTGTACCGACGACCAATCTTTCCTTCCTATATGGTTAAGATATGTGGCGGAAATTAAATAACTTAATAACAAGGAAACATTTATTTTAAGTTATTAATTTATTACAATTAGTATACAAACAACACAACTAACAGTAAC
>JALPQI010012763.1:0-54777 GCA_025490895.1 Thaumatotibia leucotreta | reverse complement strand
GGCGAGTATCGTTGTATCTTTTTTTTACATAGGCTTGTTCGTGTTTATAGTGCCATAAAACTCCAAATTGAGCGTTTTTATACAGTTTGTTACCATGACCCGGGCTTTTACGAAAATAATACGCATTACTAGCAATCGTTTTCAAGTAACATTTGACGAATAATTAAATTGACCGTACAATTAATTTTATTTCCTCCGAACGATCAATGTAAAGGTGCATTCAAACCAAACGAGCATTCGCTATTCTATCCCCCACTCTACGAAATCAACGAATCACGTTTTGTATAGCGATTGAAATTCGTGGAATAGAGGGTGGTCTGAATGCACCTTAACGCGTGTACTGCTTAGTTGTAAACCTTGTGAGTGGTTGCGATCTGTTATTGTCAAGTGAGTGACAATTAAATGTTCATTTTGAAGTGCATTGCTTCACAATTAACTTTTCTTAGAAAGTTAATTATTTTTAAATTAGCATTTTGAATCGAATAATATTCACAGTTTTACAAAAAATCGCATTCCTCGGTTGTAATAAAAACCAGTATCATGTTAGACCCCGGATTGTTGTCGCGGTGACGTCACAATAGGATGATTTGGGAAGTAAATAAATGGAACGGTAGAACAAAATGATACATAAATTATAAGATAAGATAAAAATTTATATTAGTTTCACCAAAGAAACATAATTTTATTTACTATATGTACGTAAACGAATAAATATGAATAAATTCATAATAAAATAATTCCACTGAATTTATTTATCTTATTTATTAAGTTTACTAGTTTTCGACAAAAAACAGACAGGTCGAATAATAATTTCGTTCAACTGTTCAGTAAATGGAACGTACATAAATATTAGACTTCATTTTATTAATGTAAGCAAACTATATAAACGTGTATAAAGTTTGACCTTAGATATAAACTATTTGCTTTATTTATACCATAAAATAATAAGTACAATCTCGTATGAATTTACATAATATGACTGTCATTTCTTATATTATCTTATCTTATAATTTATGTATCATTTTGTTCTACCGTTCCATTTACTACCCAGATCACCCTATTGTGACGTCACCGCAACAATCCGGGGTCTAAATTATGTTAACAAACTATTTACCTCTTATTTTTTCTTTGACTGGACAAGCTGTGTCTCGCTACGACAGCGCGGAAGGACTCAGGCCCGCGCGATGTAACAGCCTGCTAATGCATATTAACACTGCAACCGCTGTCAACCCACCAAACTCCGCACTGCCATTACACTTCACTTTGTCTAAAATATAGAATAGTACATTGCACAGTCGAGGAAATTTGATGTTTAACAGTGTATGGCTCACTTTACATTGGACAGGCTTTGTACATATAAACATCAATCGCAATTAACATCAACCGCAAAGTAATAAGCATCAAATTTTCTCAACTGTACTTGGATATTGATACTGTTCGTATTCCGTGAGCAAGGAGAAGATAATGTAGATAGAAAAACCTGAAAACTTGCATTCTTTCATATTCATGCACTTTTACACCATCTTTTCGCTAACGTAATGGCTGAAACCTTGAGTTAAAATTATAGATATTGGTTGACGTAACTAAAGACCGAAGAGCTGGCGACTTCCTCGCACAACGCATCAGTATTGCGATACAGCGAGGAAATGCCGCTAGCATCTTCGGTACAATGCCACAAGGGCCAATCTTAGATATAGGTTAGGTTAAGTCGATTAGTTACATTTAACCTATGTACAAATGTACATAAATTGTAGTTTTGAAAATAAATATATAAAAAAATGGATATTCAGATATTTATAAAACAGCATGTTTGTAGTACTTTGTATGACATACACCAATCAATCATCATCATTATTTGCTTGAATACAGTCACAGGGATGTTGTTGTGTGTGGTACAAAGTATTCAGCGTGAACAATGTTCCTTGGTCGTGGCTGTCTATGTATTTAAGTATCTATATGTATATATCTGTTATATATTATATATCACAAGCCTTAATTGAGTTTACCGTGGTAATAAGTCGATTTGTGTAAGATGTTCCAAGATATAAATAATATAACAATATTTATTATTTATTCCGTGCACAAGTACAAAACAAAAACAAACCTAAAAACTTGAACTATGATCAGAATTACGCACTAGGTACAGTCAAAATCAAAATAAGGTGTATTTAAAAATGCTCACAAATATTTCCCAGTGCACTTTTCTGTGTAATAAGAACGTCGTAGCATATTTATAAACCGATTCTTTTGATAAGTACATATTTTTGCACTTGACTTTACCTACCTAAACATGTTATGTAATTCCATGATCTTAGTAATCTGTAACTAGACTGAATCGACTATGAATATCTCATTATAATTATATGCTTTGATTTCTCTATTATTACCCTGGTTATAATTGTTCAGTACAAACAATTATTTGCATACCCATCCCTCTTCCCCCACCTCCCCCATTGTCACTTGCGGTCGCTTTGATCACGTCACAAGCCGCAACAGGTCCAAACCTGTACAACAATATCACCCTTATCTCTTGGCAATACAGCCTGAAATTGCATAGAAAAAGGTGGGAGGCTATTAAGGTACATTAATTCAAGTTTTTTACTTCTGTTTGAATAAGAGTGATTTGTTGGGTCATCGGAGCATTTGACTGGTCTCTGAAATAATACGCAATTATTTTAGTCAGCCACAGGTAAAAAAGTATAGAAGGTTCTTTTTAGTACAGATTGGTGTCTTTTTAGGCGCTAGTGCGCGATAAGTGGCTCATTTTACGTCAGGTCCAAAATTTCGGAGGGCCATCTGTACTAAAAAACGTGCAAAAAGGAAATTCGTAACTCGTGTCGATTTAAAACATCGCCACTCGTTTCGAATTTCATGTTTCCGCGTGTGTCGTAATGTACTATTGAGTAAGGAAATATTGGATAAACATTTGGAGTTTTGCTTTTTTAGCATTATAATATATGAAAGCCATTGCCATTTGCAGCCTACTTTAAATCAAAATATATGCAAAAGTTGAGCATCCGTCACCAAATAATGCTTTCTTTGGAGTGATATTTTAACCACCTTTAGTCTGATATGGGTAAGGCCGCGGATTTTGACGAATGTGACTTAGACATAACATAAAAAAAATACGTTACGTTACCATAAAACGCAACAAAAGTTACTAAATATAAAGCTCAGCTCATACTGGTATGAACTCTGATTAAATAAAGGTCGTAAAAAAAAACATATTTTTATCGCTAAATACTTGTTTTAATCAAATATAATAATCAACCCATATAATGTAATTTCTCATACTTAGTAATTACTTAAATTAACAGTATTTACAAATGTTTTAATGCCATAATCTTTGGAACTAAATAAACTAAAATAAATCACCACTCACCATAAATGCTTAAATGGAAAATGAACTGTTATTAATTAACACTAATAAACGCGTTAATAATTAAACTGTATTTCATTAGCCGTAGGGGGGTAAAATTACCCACTGGAAAAAGCTGATTACTTCTAAAAACGCAAATCAAAACACCTAAATAACAAAATAATTTGATTTGTTTCACAAACACTTGTTACAGTATGCTGTCATTCAAAATCTAAAAAATTCATTTAAATTAGTAAATTTCTGTGTCCACTTCCTTTTACCACATATTTTCGTTACGTAACATAAAAAATACGTTACGTTTTGTAAAAATGTAACGTATTCGTAACATAAGTGTAACGTATATTTGAAATAAGGTTGATTATCTTGGTAAATAATTGCAATCTGAACATAATAGTACATGCTACTGACGATTAAAACTAAACCTTTTCGTATGAAAAAACAGGCTGTTTAATAATAATCACTACTTACCGTGAAAATCACACTACCACTTTAGAGGTTTTTTGCTAAAATTTTCACCGCTTGCACTGTGACAACCATTTGTTAACGAATTAATGGGAGTGAGTGTGCTTATGGGTGTCGCCCTACTAGAATAAGAGTTGCTAGTGTCGATAAACAAATTTCTACCAACATTGGCTTAAATATGACCTTGAAAAAGCGTTACGAAGGTATCGTAACGTAAGTTTGGAATTGGTGACCCAAAAAGTAAAGGGAAACAAAACAGTAAAATTGTTCACATATCATAAGTCCTTAATGAACGACGCAATCGTTTATCATTATAATTTGGTTTAAAAACAAACATTTAATGCTGACAAGTCTAATAATATTAAAAAAAAAGGTTTTAAGTACTCGTAGTCGAAAAAATTACTCGACTTTCGTTACGTTTTTGGCAGAAATATTTATTTATTAATTTTAAATAAAGAGCTAAATTAGCTATTTCATTTGATTACATGTAACTGAGCATAGGGGAATATTTTAAAATTGATTAGAGTTCTCTATACTTCGTTTTTTTTAGCATTAGAAAGACCTTCGCAGAACGAGATATAAGGTTTTTTTACAGGCAAATTCTGCGGATCGAACAGTAAATACGAGTTATTAAATATCACGAATTTATTATCATGCTATATTAGTACACATTACTCAGTGTTGTGAACAGATAAGAAACATAATGTTTGTTAATTTATATTCTAAGATAAAATGATAATAATTTTAATAAATTGCGTTTGCAATTTTTCATGGAAAGGTTGTACATTAAAAAACCTAAAGAGGCAGAGTTCTCACACAATTTTAAAATGTCACTGTCTGTCATTCGACTTCATATTGTTGTCGGTTGAGTTGGTTGTGTTTTATATTGCTGTTAGCTTACTTAAAGATTGTTGTTATCGTTTTTGTTCAATTTCGTTATTAATTGTTGATCTATTTAGATATTTTGTTTGTTGGTGCACATTTAAAATGGATGAAAGCAAAATCCTGTGACTACCAGTGAAAAGCAGATGGTGGCGAATATTTACAAATTAAAAAAAGTGCCATAGAAAGGAATATCCTACTAAATCGGAACGTGTGAAAAAGACTGCTGAGACTGCTGGCATATACAAATACAAATACAAATAATTTATTCGTGGCAAATATAACAAGCATAACAGGACAAGACAAAACAGACAGATTCAGCACTTAATATTATACCACGAAATGGACTCGCCTCAGCATAATGTCGACCCGAAAGCCAACGCTGGTCTTCCGGCGAGCCCATTTTTTGGCCACGACCGCAGCGTGTGAACATGGCCTAACAATTCGCGCCCAATGGAGGACGCTAAGTAGGGCAACACACAAACAAATAAATATGACGCAACATTGACAAGGCCATGTGTCACATCAATTTTTTTACAAATAAAGTGAAAAGTTACAAACATAAGTATACAGTTAAAACATGATTACTATCGTACTTTAACTAATTAATCAGTACATCAGTCGATTGTGAGATAACCAGTGTGTGTGATACTTAAAACGTTCTAAGTCCATATTGACAACAGAATACACAGTGTACTATTAAAACGTGTGAGGTTAAGTACCACACAGGCAGTACAACTACACGCAATATAAAGGAAACAAGGAATATAAAGTATAAAATACGTTGAACATAATTACATGAACTAAAAGACAAAATAGAGGAAGAAAATATAAGAAGAAACAACATAATATAACACATCCACATCAGTTAATTTGTATATATAAGGGGACGCAAACACAGGTAACTATATAAACAATAATAAAAAGTATAAGTAATTCACATTAAAAACAACTAGTGTCATGTATGAAAGCTTCCTGTTGCCGTTGGTGTTGGAGTACTATTATTTTGAGTTTGGCTTTAAAACTATTTAAACTCCGTAGGTTCCTAACGGGAGGTGGGAGGTTGTTCCAACACTTGGTGGATATGTAACGGAAGCTCCCCCGAAACGCTGCCGAAGCATGTCGAGGCGTCAACAGCTGCACACTGCAATCACGCGCACCAAGCGACCCGCGAGTGGACTTCCATGACAACTCGAAGAGATATGGAGGGGACTTATATTTGACTACACCAAAAAGGAGACATGCCAGATGGATCTTGCGGCGATGCTGCATTTTTAGAATACTGTGCATATTTATAAATGGAGTAACATGAGCTCTTGGTGGAATATTAAAGCAAAAACGGGCACAAGCATTTTGCACACGCTGGATGAGTTGTCGTGTTTTTGCTAAGAGACGGGGCCCATATACTAAGTCCATGTAATTTAATTTTGAGAGAACTAATGCTTCTACTAACTTAGTGCGCAAGGTTTCATTAATAAAAGGTCGTATATTGTACAGCAGTCTGAGCCTATAAAAACAATTTCTTACACATTCAGACACATGTTTCTCAAACCTGAGTTGGCTATCCATGGTTAAGCCAAGATTCCGGGCCTCGTGTACTCTCTCTATTGGTTCACCTGACAAAACTACAGTAGAAACAGGTTCAATACTATTCAAATGATGCTTAGTGCCAAAGATCATGTATTTTGTTTTTGATGGGTTAAGGACTAACCCATTGGATGCAGCCCAAGATGCAATGTTTGCAAGATCAAAGTTAAGTTTCTGTACAGCACTGTCCACTTCATTAGGCTTAAAAGATATATATATTTGAATGTCATCTGCATAAATGTGATACTTGCAGTGCAAGATGTGAGCTCTGATGTCCGCTGTGTATAAAATGAACAGAATCGGGCCAAGTATTGATCCCTGGGGAACACCTCTTGAAAGGGCCAACCTTCCTGAAACCTTAGCCGAACCATCACTCGAACATAGCTTCACATACTGATGCCGCCCCCAGAGGTAATTATGGAACCAGCGCACAGCACTGTTATCGAAGCCATAATAACTAAGCTTTGACAGCAACAAATCTATATGAATACAGTCAAACGCCCTAGAAAAATCAAGCAAAACAAGAAGGGTACACATACCCTTATCCTGAGAAGAGAGTATGTTATCAGTAACATCCAGTAGGGCGGTTACAGTACTGTGCCCCTTCCTGAAACCCGATTGAACATCAGGCAAGATACCGTTCCTTTCAATGTAATCATTTAACTGAGTGCATACAACCTTTTCCAGTATTTTGGACATACAGGGCAGTATACTAATAGGTCTTAGGTCCTTTAATTCAGATGGATTAGCGGTCTTTGGAAGAGGACGTACAATGGCCACCTTCCAAGCGTCAGGAAACTTAGATGTCAAAATGGAGGTATTTATTATATTAGTCAATAAATCTACAGTGTATGGAAATGTCATAATAAGCATATTTAAATTAATTAGATCGTGCCCTTCCGCATTTGACTTGAGTTTGGATACAATTTTTAACAGCTTATCAGTGCTAACCGGTGCCATCTGAAATACAGACTCATTGTACCTATGGAACTCAAAGTAGGTTAATTGAGAAATTGTTATTTTTGTTGCATCTGGTAAATCCAAAAAATGTCTATTTATTTCATCAGGATCGTTGAATGTAGGTTGCAAATCAATATTATTATTAGGCAGAATGTTAGATTTAAGGTTTTTCCAAAGCGTTTTTGGTTTTGTTAATTTATTGTTGATATTATGATTGAAGAAAGCCTTTTTTTCGTTGTATATGGCCTTATTGACAAGTGACTTTAGGTCCTTATAATACAGCATTTTACTTTCTGAGCCCGATCTATGATATTCCGCGGCAGCCTGATCCCGCTTACGCATCATGAGTTTTACTGTGCCAGTGATCCATGGACACGAAGGGCCTCTGACTATGGAAGTTTTAATTGGTGCATGTAAGTTGAAAACATAAAGTATGTGCCAGCTCATCGCATCCACCTGATCATCAACATTAGGCAAAGCGGACATCAGGTCCCAGCTCACACTACGCATGTCACTGTCAAAGAGAGAAGAATTGATCTTGTCTATTGGCCTGTGCATCACAGTATAGGGCTTAGGTTTGTCACGCTTAATATTAAACTCGCATACGACAATACAGTGCCCAAAAAGTGACCCCATGAGCTCAGTGTTTATGTTTTTGGCATTTAAGTCGGTGCATACTACATCAATAAGTGTCTGGCTTGTATTTGTGAAATGTGTTGGCACTTTAACAATTTGTGTTAAATTAAAACTATTTAAGAAGCTTTCAAACTTGTTTTTTTTTATGTCATACATAGATGATGTCAATAGGTTGATGTTAAAGTCGCCTGACAAGATTAAATGGTCATAATTATGAAACGAACCAATCGTGTCCGATAAGGCATCAAAAAATAAGTCGACACTTTGCCAGGGTGGGCGATACGCTGTACCTATCACTATTTTTTTCCCTTGCATAGTCAATAGTACCCACATTTGTTCTACAGTCTTGTGTTTGGGATCGACGGGGAAGGGCAAGTTTCGTGCTGTTAGACTATTTTTCAAGTAAAATCCGATCCCACCACCGCGTGACCGAGAGCCTAGGGGACGTGGGGAGTGGCGCAGTTTACACCCGGGTAAAACCGGAGCCCGGCATTCATCTCCCTGTCGTTTTAGCCAAGTCTCATTTATACACAACAAATCCATATCCAAACGAGTGCAGGTAGCAATAAAGTTATCATGGTTAGTGCCTAGTGAGCCCGCATTGTACAAACCTATTCGTAGCTTATTACGGGTCATTTTTATTAACTTCAAATATATACGAATAGCAGGGTAGAACCGGTTTAGGGCAGTAGGCTAATGCAGTGTGTGATAGCGACGCGGACTTGAGGTTAGTTATGCAATATGTTTCGGCGTGGAAATGTAAAATACGAAATGAATACTGTGCAAATCTATTGAATTTAAATTTTATATTCGAAATAACATAGTAAGTGTGATGTGTGTGTGTGTCTATTAAGTGTAGTTTAAATTGTAGTGATGAGTGGAAATACGTCAACGGCAACAGTGACTTGCATACTAAAATAATGATTAACAAGAGCACTAGTGAGCCAATACAGTGTCCAAACCTATTGTGAGCCAAAAACACGCTTCAAATCCAGTTCCGTGCGTAAACGGTATCGTGGTGAGTCCGAGCCCGCCTGCCGACGTGCGAAGATTTTGCCGTCCCTCGTCCAGACGTACCGCCAAGAGTGCTGCGCCTTCAACTCCCGGGCCTCGTACAGGATGCGTCGGTTGTGGGGAGTCAGCCGCTCGTTCACGTAGAACCTGGAGGCTGGACCCGGGACGCCGATGCCGTCGGTCGTGACGCCGCGTCGCACGCGCGCCGCCTGGAGCAGGCGGTCCCTCACGGCGCGGCGCGCCAGACGTACCCCCAGCGGCCGCGGCCGCGACGTGGGCCCGTGGGTACCTTCCTCGAGCTGAGAAGAGCGCCCCACACGCGTAGCGTCGACGATGTCGTGTTCGGTAAGCTCGACCCCCAACTTTTTACCTATCGCCGTTACTAAATGGATCGGATTTTCGCCCCTACCTTCCGGTATGCTGGATATTTCAATGTCATTCAGTAACGACTCTTGGTCACGGTCATTGAGCTCCAACCTGAGCTGTGATATGGTTTGGACCAGAGTCTCTTCAACCGCGGTATCCTTTGGCTGGGGTTTGCTCTCCAATGCATCGACCCGAGCACAAAGCGCGCCTATCCGTCCATCGCACCCATCGATCCTGGCTGTCAGTGATACTCGAAGTGCATTGATGTCCTGGCTCACACGCTGTAACTGCTCACGGAAGAGTCTGAGCTCAGTGATGAGCATCTGCGTGTCGCTGGCGCGGGACGAGTCCAACCCATTGTCTTGCGGGGTGACGTTATGTTGGGTATATGATACATCCATAACGGAATTGTCTCCCGCTGACTCCCCAGGACTCTGAACAGTCTGGGCCCGCGAACCTCGGTGCATATTTACATTGCGTGCGGGCGTATTATCATTTCTAGGCACAAATTCCGCCCTGCCCCTACATTCTTCACAAATCCATGTTGTTTTTTGGGCAGGGTCCATGCGATTGAAAACGTCTCCGGGGACGTTAGCACAGAAAAGATCGTAACATTTTCGGCATTTATAGCAACTCAAAAATTTGCCGTCCGTTACTCCGTCAAAGCAACCTGCACAGCTTGCCATTGTGTTTCGACCTTATGCCTTAGGAATAAGTATTAAAATCGCTTGCCGTTTAATGGCCACTCGGATATTGCGCACGCGCGAACGCTAACAGCTGATTCGTTAACGCCGGTCAGCTGACCCGCACAAATGTCACTTTAACTATCTTTTAGTTCACGCTACACTGTTTATAAAACTGTGATTTCAAGTCCGTTTTATAGTTTGTACACTTGTCTGATATATTTTTTTTAGTTCTCACTGATGTAATGATAATTGTAATAACCAACTGGGTGTTTAAAACAACTTATTTATATATTTATCAATAAAAAAATCACGGAGCTAACGAAGAGTATGTGTGACAGTTCTAACGCGCGTCACGTGACCACGCATATCGTTGGCTACGGTATATAACATTTTAAAAGAATATATTTTTTTAAATGAAATTAGATAATGTAATAGATAACACTGTGGAAAAATTTATTATAAACGTTGGTGGTTCCGAGTCCTCGGACTCTTTCACTGACAGTGAATAAAACTATGTATGTCATCTGAGTTTTATTTTTTAATTTGTTACCAAATTCAAACTACATTAGAGCGTCCCAGACCGCCTATAAATGCGACAAATACTAAACGACGTTGCCGATGCGTAGGGTTGTCTTAGTATTGTTATCTGCTCAGTCTTTATGACACCGTGTCCGCTTTTATACCGATAGTTTTAATCCTTAAATGCATGACTTTTAAAAGTATTGGGAGTGCATAATGTAAGCCAGATTAAATATGCAAATATTGTTAAATTTTAGACTGTAAACTTCATTAAATTCAGTAAATGTAAAATCAGTACGATATTAGTTACAAATAAAAAAAATACTTTGTTAAAAACCGCCAAACACTAAACGAAAACTTTCAATATAATATCTTTTTTCTAAATTGCCGCCATCTTGCTTATAAAACACTTATAACTTTTTTAAATACAGTTTCGCCAACAAATTAATAATAAATGTGAAAACTATGCGTTCAGCTATCGGTAAATATCAATTGATATGTATATACATAAGTTCCGAGAAATTCAGTGGTATCGGCCGAAATCGAAGAAGGAAGGTTTACGACCACTGCTTCTTTGTTCACCCGTTTGACAGATAATTCTAATCTTAAATAAAACGAAGTATAGATGTTATCAGTTTTTTTTTATGAGCAAGACAAATTTTAAGCTACGAATTCGTCAAAATCCGCGGCCTTACTACCCATATATCACACAATCAATATCCATCACACCATGGACTCGTAAGTCTGATGAAGAATAAACCCTTAAATAAAAAATATCATCATCATCATCATCAGCCTATGATAGTCCACTGCTGGACTTAGGCCTATCCTATTAACTATGCGTCATAGACGCATTAGGAGGTAAATGCTCATAATCGCCACGCTGGGCGAGCGGATTGACGACCGCAGTAATGTGTCCAATATTATGACGCTGCTGCCCATCATCAATCCTTTGTCAAATTATCGTTGATACTTAAATCCCATAGTCGACTCTTACAACACCCGCAGGAGGAGTTGGGGGGGTGACAAATGTATTCTCACTACATTCACCACACGCCAATAAAAATATAAAAAAGCTAAAAAACACGTTTTGCGAAGCGGGCGGGTCGCCAGTACTCGTAAATAATAAACATCATAGCTCATAGCACAGATTTATATGTACAAATAAATTTAATCCCTTGATAAGGGCGTGATTGAAAATTTAAATGCGCTGCGTTCCGGTGCAGCCCGATTCCAGTCGGTCAATGGCATTCGTAAGCTTTGTTAATAAAAGTTGCGTTGAACTAGTTTCAAAACATGTTTTCACAAACACGTCAGAACATTTTATTTAGTTTCTGTATGAGTTATATAACTCACAACTAGGGCTGCCAACTGTCCCGCTATATTATATATGCGGGACGTCCCGTTTCTGGGGCCCTAAAGCATGCGTCCCGCAAAGAGTTTGCGCGGGACGCCGATTGTCCCGCTTTTCAGGGAATACAATTCAAATACTCGTAAAATTATGAATACGTTAAACTGTATCATTCATATGGAGGACTTAGTGTGACCATATTTAATTTTTATTTTTTTATTATTCTATGATATGTACCTAAATAATATTGAAGTTATTTAAAAAAATAAGCGAAGATTACCACCCCCGTCCTCGGAAACTACAGGGCTACATATTTGGCAAAAAATACAGAAAATAGTTCCTTGCGTACAGTAGTTTACAGGAAAACTCGTAAGAAGTCTGTCATATTTGTTGCTACGGAACCCTTTGTGCACGAGTCCGACTCGCATTTGGACGGTTTTTATACTTTCTCATGCGTTCCGCATTTTATAGCCAAGTCCCGCAATTTATTCGCTAATGTACCGCATATTTGTGATCTTTGGTTGGCAGCCCTACTCACAACCCTGTGGTTTAGAAAGTGTGAGTCGGGCGCTCTCACTAAGGATTCCGTACCATTATTTACACAAATTTAGATGCTATTACGTCCATATGCGTAGTTAATAGGTGAAGCCTTCGGCCAGCAGTGGACTGAGATTGGCTGATGATTTGTGATGTGATATATTGCACGATTCTCCTAATTTAATAGAAAACTATGATATAAGAATTGAGGAAGGTCATAGGTAATTGGAACATATACAACGTGTTTCACCATTCACTGAAAACCACAGACACCCCAACATAATTTTACTTACTTTTAGTCTAGATAATTTGCTCTCGCATCAGTGTATTTTATGAAATAAATTGATGTATTTTAAAGGTGATTGGAACTGTTTTATATAAAATATATATATTTTGAATTTTTGTATTATGTCTACTATAATTCTCTAGCTCTTTCTGTCCCTGGAGAATAAAAGGGTTTCAAGTTTTTTTTCCATTCCGTTAATAATTTTTCTCAAACATGCAATGAAATATTGTCTTTATGTCCCTAAAATAGACTCGGAAGTATCACTTTTAGGGCGCAGTAACTAACTGGGATGGAAATGGAATTTCGTAACACTTTTCAGGCCTAGGTCTGCAAAGTAACTTTTTTTTTTCGACAACATTGTCATTTTTTTTTGTATTTCTTGGTATGTTTGAGAAAAACACTATACAGAGGGTGGTCCAAACCTTGACGTCAAAATTTTTTTTTTAGTTTCCTCACGTCATGAGCTATCAGAATATACCCCATGTATGTTAGCCGATTTTTTGTAGTTTTCGAGTTATGAAGTTTTGAAAATTTTTATTTGAGAAATTCTGGAATGAATAAATTTATTAATAAAAAAAAAAGTTTTGGGTTTTTAACAAGTTTCTTTTTGTAAAAGTAATACTACAATAAAATAATCCAATTATGAAATATATACAGTACATACAAAACACAAAGGAACATTTAAAATAAATATGACGAATTGAATCGACATGATCCAATATTTTCCATTGACAAGGCTTAACAAAATCACATTAAATTGACAAAGTCCTCCTGTGAAACCAATTAAGAATTACTCAATACTGAACGTGTAATTATTTGAATGAATGCAATTGAACGAGTGAACGAATGTGAATGTCATTCACTTGAAATCGTGTTGCAATCAGGCACTGATGTTTTAATAATGAATATATTGTACGTGGGCCATCTATAGAATCTAGTTCATTTTTGTTACAGCAAGTATGAACAGGGCGAAACAAAAATCTTTGTCATCCAATAGAATTAATGGCTTATGAGCAGTTTTAGAAGTCATTACCTTTCATATTCTAATGTCAAGTATTTAGTATAAATTTGCTGGTGGTAGGACCTCGTGCAAGGTCCGCCCGGATAGCTACCACCGTCTTACCCGTTAACCTGCCGCTAAATATCAGTTTTTGCTGTGTTGTGTTTCGGTTTGGGGTAACATAGCCGGTGTAATTACTGGCATAGAGGCAATCCATCTAAGTCCTCAGGGTAGGCAGCGCATAGGCAATTTGTTTGGTTACCATGTCTATGGCCTCAGTTTCTGCTTTCCATCAGGTGGGCTGAGAGCTCAGTTGTATACCTTCGTTACATAAAAAAATAGAGCAACAAAACGGTTTCGTAATGTCGACTAATACCTTTTATTATAAGTTTCAAATGTGGTAATTAGTAATATTATATTTTATACACATTAGATCCATTGAACGACACTAACTAAGCCTCAAATTGGAAATCAAGGTATACGCGGGAATCTTGAAACAAATTACTTATTTTAATATAAGATGTCGTATACCAAAGTAAAAAATACCGAAGTTTACCAACGCCGGTATTGGAACCCACGTTCTCAGCTTTCGCGGTTGATGCCTAAACCACTCGGCCACTCCAGCTGGTATTAAATAATATAATAATAAATAAATAAATATCTTGGGACATCTTACACAAATCGACCCAGTCACACGGTAAGCTCAATTAAGGCTTGTGATGTGAATCATGACCAAGGAACAAATATTTGTGGTAAATAAATAGATAAACAATGCCCTCGCCGGGATTCGAACCCGGAACCTCCAGCTTCGTAGGCAGGGTTACTACCAACTAGACTACGGAGGCTGATATTACTTTGATATTTGACATCTAATATTTAAATGAATGTGCGACTCAAAAGCTATTTCAAGTTGTTTCACAAAATAAATTGCTTATTATTAAGACAGCGCTATTATACAGGGTGGCTAGTAAGTAAACCGACAAACTTGAAAGGTGTATTTCTGAACACATTTTGAGGCTATAATGTCATATGAACTTTTCTGGATTATGCTTAGTTTAAGAGATAATGACATGTTATTCAAAAAACTATTTTCGTCACAATCACTGAAAAATGCCTGCACGATTAAAATTCTTACACTATTAGTTTTCATCTCGACATACACACTGATTAAAGTTAGAGAAAATGAGAAAAAAGTTTCAGAAAAATATTCAACTAAAAAAAAATTTCAAAAACCCTGAAATAAATTTCTTTTCCTACAATTTATAATTGGTCATATACAAAAGAAATCGAAATATCACAAAAAAAGATTAAAACATTTTTTTTTTGTTTGAAAATGACATATATTATGTCACATTTTATTTTTTACTTCTTTTGTCATCAAAAATTCATTGGTTAAGTCTGCCGGTATTCCCACCCTGTATAGGTAGATTATAATGAACACTTTGTCAGTTTAGCGACTGCTTAGTCGAATTTTCTTAACTGTTAAGGGTTGTTTATCTTACGGCTTGGATTCGAACCTGCACTCGGAAGAACTTACTGCTGATACTTTCGTTTGTCGACGTAATTATGAACAAAACTTTCTGTAATGAGGGAACCATTTTGTGTTCGTGTTTATGTTAAACATATAAATGAAATAAGAGTGAACAAGGGCTTAGTAAAGTTTCTGAATGAATAGGTATTTGCTACGAACAAATAAAACATGGAAGCCGCACGCCATATTAAATTGCCTTTCAAAAAAGGTCCTGAATTTTAGTTGACAAGTGTCACCTCCTCTTCAAAGCATCACGGTAATGAATGTCAATATCAACCTATAAAAACTTAAGCCGCCATTTAAAAATAGTTGTGATTGGTCCATCAAAGTTTTGATTGGTTATGTTATGTTCTATAAACATTTGTCAAAGATGTTGCGTCAAAACATGCGCGGTGTTAAGAAAAGTGCTATGTCCTGCCCATTTTGGCACAATTGAACAATTGCTTTTGGGGGCATTTTTGAGCTGGCGTTAGACGTCCATGTTATATATGGTCGCAGGGTATTTGTTTTGTTATGTAAATTTTTAAACGGTTTTTATATTTGACATCTAATATTTAAATGAATGTGCGACTCAAAAGCTATTTCAAGTTGTTTCACAAAATAAATTGCTTATTATTAAGACAGCGCTATTATACAGGGTGGCTAGTAAGTAAACCGACAAACTTGAAAGGTGTATTTCTGAACACATTTTGAGGCTATAATGTCATATGAACTTTTCTGGATTATGCTTAGTTTAAGAGATAATGACATGGGGGCATTTTTGAGCTGGCGTTAGACGTCCATGTTATATATGGTCGCAGGGTATTTGTTTTGTTATGTAAATTTTTAATCGGTTTTTATATTTGACATCTAATATTTAAATGAATGTGCGACTCAAAAGCTATTTCAAGTTGTTTCACAAAATAAATTGCTTATTATTAAGACAGCGCTATTATACAGGGTGGCTAGTAAGTAAACCGACAAACTTGAAAGGTGTATTTCTGAACACATTTTGAGGCTATAATGTCATATGAACTTTTCTGGATTATGCTTAGTTTAAGAGATAATGACATGTTATTCAAAAAACTATTTTCGTCACAATCACTGAAAAATGCCTGCACGATTAAAATTCTTACACTATTAGTTTTCATCTCGACATACACACTGATTAAAGTTAGAGAAAATGAGAAAAAATGTGTGCGTGTGTGTGTATGTATTTATATATATATAAAACCACATCATGTATATATATATGTATATATATATAGATACATATTGCGATGCGTACGTATGGGCGATGCGTATAACTAACTTGTTGGCAACCCTATGTGATTGTGTTAGTTTAAGTTAAAATATTATCTAGTAAGGAAACTGTAAGTCTACAATTTAAAAAATGTATTGTAGTAATGTGTAACTTTTATGCGACTGTTTGTTTCTTAACCAATAAAATAAAAAAAAAAATAAAATTAACTTCACCGCGTATCAACTGTCGTCGATGCTTCAAATCTTGTGATCGATTTTTCGACCACTTCTACTGCACCGAAATCAATAAAATTTGGAACTCTTATCAAGTCCCCATGACAAAGCAATATTATAATATTTGTATCCTTGTATCCTCAAAGCCTGATGCTGCAGACGTACTGCTTACCTTAACCGAGAGTGTTAGACACGTGAAAATGAAAGTATAGCATGGTTGGCATAATCAAATACTAACAGCCTAATCTTGACTTCCAAATCCTCACTCCTGATGCTGCAGTACTGCCTACAATAACCGCAAGGATTATCTTTTATCGATATCTTGATTTTAAAGAAGTTCTTTTGATATGAAGTAAAAACATGCGAATTTAATACTAATGTCCAACTCCTCAAATCTGATACTCCAGTGTTACTGCCAACCGATAGGTTTAGCGATATGTAGATTTTGAAGTACTGCTTTAGACATTAGGCAGAAACATACGGATTTAATTATCATCATCATCATCATATCGGCCACAAGGCGTTCACTGGTGAATATAGGCCACCCACAAAGATTACCTCAAGTACCGGCCCTGTGCCACCCGCATCCAGCGACCTACACCAGGTCATGAGTCCACCTTGTGGGGGGCCTACCCACGCTGCACCTTCCGGTACGTGACCGCCACTCGAGAACCTTACCGCCCCAACGACCGTCGGTTCCACGCGCGACAAGCCCCGCCCACATCAGTTTAGCGATATAAAGAGCTACATCGGTTACTTTGGTTCCGCTGGTCTCATTTCTAATCCGATCTCGCAGAGCGACTCTTAGCATGGGCCTCTCCATTGCCCTTTGGGTGACTTGGAGCCTTCTTATGAGGCCCATTATAAGCGACCGCGGTTTAGTACCGTATGGCATTACTGCAGCCCACCGGCTGATAGACTCATAGGGTCCCGACTGATAGAGTTACAGCGTGAGTGATTCGCCGAGCCGTCGGGCCTGCGGCTCTCCAGCTGATAGAGTGACAGCGTGAGTGGATCGCTTAGGGAGAGCCGTCGGGCCTGCGGCCCTCCAGCTGATAGAGTGACAGCGTGAGTGAATCGCGTAGGCCGAGCCAACGGCCCTACGGCCCTCCGGCTGATAGACTCACAGCCTGAGTGGTTCGCGTAGGGCGGGCCGTCGGGCCTGCGGCCCTCCAGCTGATAGAGTGACAGCGTGAGTGAATCGCGTAGGGCGAGCCGTCGGGCCTGCGGCTCTCTAGCTGATAGAGTGACAGCGTGAGTGGATAGCGTAGGGAGAGCCGTCGGGCCTGCGGCCCTCCAGCTGATAAGAGTGACAACGTTAGTGAATCGCGTAGGGCGAGATAGAGTGACGGAGTGAGTGGGTCGCGTAGGTCGAGCCGTCGGGCATGCGCCCCTCCAGCTGATAGAGTGACAGCGTGAGTGAATCGCGTAGGGCGAGCCGTCGGGCATGCGCTCCTCCAGCTGATAGAGTGACAGCGTGAGTGGTTCGCGTAGGGCGAGCCGTTGGACGTGCAGTCATCCGGTTGATGAGACAGAAAGTATGAGTATACCCCTCGGGTTCGCGTAGGGCGAGCCGTTGGGCCTGCGGCACTCCAGCTGATAGAGTGACAGCGTGAGTGGATCGCTTAGGGAGAGCCGTCGGGCCTGCGGCCCTCCAGCTGATAGAGTGACAGCGTGAGTGAATCGCGTAGGCCGAGCCAACGGCCCTACGGCCCTCCGGCTGATAGACTCACAGCCTGAGTGGTTCGCGTAGGGCGGGCCGTCGGGCCTGCGGCCCTCCAGCTGATAGAGTGACAGCGTGAGTGAATCGCGTAGGGCGAGCCGTCGGGCCTGCGGCTCTCTAGCTGATAGAGTGACAGCGTGAGTGGATAGCGTAGGGAGAGCCGTCGGGCCTGCGGCCCTCCAGCTGATAAGAGTGACAACGTTAGTGAATCGCGTAGGGCGAGATAGAGTGACGGAGTGAGTGGGTCGCGTAGGTCGAGCCGTCGGGCATGCGCCCCTCCAGCTGATAGAGTGACAGCGTGAGTGAATCGCGTAGGGCGAGCCGTCGGGCATGCGCTCCTCCAGCTGATAGAGTGACAGCGTGAGTGGTTCGCGTAGGGCGAGCCGTTGGACGTGCAGTCATCCGGTTGATGAGACAGAAAGTATGAGTATACCCCTCGGGTTCGCGTAGGGCGAGCCGTTGGGCCTGCGGCACTCCAGCTGATAGAGTGACAGCGTGAGTGATTCGCGTAGGCTGAGCCGTTGGACGTGCAGTCATCCGGTTGATGAGACAGAAAGTATGAGTATACCCCTCGGGTTCGCGTAGGGCGAGCCGTTGGGCCTGCGGCACTCCAGCTGATAGAGTGACAGCGTGAGTGATTCGCGTAGGCCGAGCCGTTGGACGTGCAGTCATCCGGTTGATGAGACAGAAAGTATGAGTATACCCCTCGGGTTCGCGTAGGGCGTGCCGTCGGGCTTGCGGCCCTCCGGTTGATAGGCTGACAGCGCAGGTGGTTTGCGTAGGACGTGCACTCGGACCTGCGGTCCTCCAGTTGATAGACAGGGAGTGTGAGTCTCTCGGATTTACGTAGTGCGTGCCATAGTCAGGTCTATGGCCCTCCGGTTGATACATTGCATGGATTGACCCTTATGGCCCTCGGTTTGCGTCGGACTCTCCGTCAGACCTGCGGTCCTCCGGTTGGTCTGAGAGAATGAGTTTGTATTTTATAGTTTCGAAATTTGACTTGTATAATGTGTACAATATACAAATTTTAACTTGATTTTCTCAATAAACCAAATTGATTGATATATTCCTTATTGTCAGGTACAGTCACCAGCATAAATATATGACGGTGGACAACCGTGCAAAAATATATGATCCTCCAACGGGAGTAAAAATATATGACGTCACAACCACGGTAAAAATATGTGATGTTTGGTGGCCGGCAAATACATCGTTACTGTGTACCCGCAAAAATATCGAATCGGGTCGCTTAAAAATATTTGATTACTTATAAAATGCAAAGTTATGTGATCACTCTTATCGGCATAAATATCAATCCATGGCGCAGCAAATTCATCGGTTGAAACGGACGGCCTATATATCTGACACGTTAGGAAATCAAAAATATGTAGCCAATCTGCAAAAACTAACCATACTAAGATAGCATAGAGCCGTAAATTGTATGAAGTGATTTGACAACTCACGAAAACAGTGCAGACTTGTCATTGCATATGTCTGTCTCACATAGTCCATCAGCAATTTTATTGTAACATAATTGAAAATCAGGTTATGTGAAGACTCACTCGTCAAGCCATTCAAGAGGAGAACTTACTTACGATGATTATACTCAAGCTTGTCCTCGAGGTTAGCATTTATCACATGTAGTAGCACACACGGTGTCGCCAATCACGCACTTTATTTCGGAGACTAAAGAGGCAAAAACGTTTGCTCAAACGTCTTTTTTTTTTTTTTTTTTGGCGGGTAGAATTGTCTCCTAATTTATCTCGTTTCTACCCGAAATCGCACCATCATTCACATTTCAGTGCTCCGCCTCTCCGCACGTGAAAAATTACGCCGCGTATAAACCAAAAATAATCATGGGCAAACGTACTCGTACGGATTCCATTGATTATGAGTGCATTGCGAGAAAAGTTAAAGAACTCGAACGCATGTTAATTCGTGCTCGGCGTAAACGTAGTGATCGACAACGATCTGCCGCACCGCGCTCGCCGTCCTCCAGATCGCAATCCTCGTCGTCCAGCTCATCCTCGTCGCAGTCCAGGTCAGTGTTTCCTCGTTCATTACAGGAGCCGATAATCATTGAAGGTAAAACGCTCACCTACCCGTACTTCGTTCGAATTGAACGTTAATTGTCGTTGCAATAGACATAAAATTAGGAATGCGGGCAGCTCACGGGGCTGTCACTTACCTAATATTGTCACGCAAGGTAGCATTGCAGTCGGCACTAAGGCCAACATCTCTGCTACTACGACTACATCATCGGATCATTATAATTCCTAGAAGTACTAAGAGCATCTTCAATACAAAGGTTAAGAGCATCTTCGGTACAAAGCATTGCAGTCCGCATTTAGGCCGACATCTTTGCTATATAATTTAATAAAACATTATCGTACCAATAACCGTTTTTTTGGGCATATAGCATTGCAGTTAACACCTAAGGTTAACATCTTTGCTACTCATTTTACAACGCCAGATCGTTGTACTTCAGACGTGCCCGACAACGAACAGGAATCCGATGTAAAGGTGACTCACGCCGCGCCCGCCCGGCCAATGGAAAGCTTGGCCACACCTCTTCTGGCGCGCGCGACTAGGTGCTCAGCCGCTGACAACAACCTCTGTACCTGCTTTAGTCTCCTCGGCACTCGCAGCAAGTGCCGATCCAACTGTGATGCTCAGGAGGTAAACAAATCAACAATGCCGTTGCCGTTAGACGAGCCACCTATGGTCGTCTCTAACACAATGGATCTCGACGAAGATCTCCTTAAAATATTAGATGATCCATCTCAGGTCAGAGTTTAAGGCAAAGAGATCAGACCTGATCTTGCAATACGCTTGGAGCATATAGCTACAAATTGGCTAGATAAAGATACACGTATGAAACTTTAGACAGATATTTACCTCCCGCTAATAGCGCCTTAATTGATGCTCCTGCCCTCAATATTGAGATTAAGCCGTGGTACATAAACATGTTTTTAAGAGGGACTAAAGTATAGCAATACGACAGAAACAAATTTCTTCTGCAATTTCTGCCTTAGCAGCCTTACCCTGCTCTTGAATGAATTAACCGAAGATCACAAAGCTTGTAAGATTCTATGCGACAGTCAGAACGCAGAATCTTTAGTCAGGAGGAAGTTTATTCTACATAATTTAAAAAGGAGCTTAAAGATTAGTTACAAACAACCAAAATAGATAAGTATCTTTTCAGTCAAGATCCTGCAGAAAAAATAAAAGCCGCTAAGGCTATAAATAAATAAAGCGACGATTTGAAAGCCACGCCGTCAACCGCAGGCGTGCAGTCAATGAAGAACAACAATAATAAAATACCCCCCAAGAATTTAAATTGGCTTGGTCCTCCCCAGAATTACTACAGGCCGAACGGTACCCAGAGGACGAAGGAGCCAGCACGGAAGAGTGGTCGCGACAACTCCTCCAGGACATCGTCGGGTCCGCATCACATGCGCAACAACCGCCGCTAGATACGGTAAGGTTTGCCGACCGTTTAACTCACTACAGTTACCAGTGGTCACTCCTAACTAACGACAAAATTATATTGTCGTGGAAACAGGGTTATCAAATTCCTTTTTCAAGGCCTGTAGTACAACATACACTACCCGTTTTAGGGAGTATTCTGATACAGAAATAAAACATTTCCGACATTGTATTAGCGACCTATTATCCATAGGCGCATTTTCCGAATGTCAGAGCTGTGAAGGCCAATTTATGTATATCTCCAGTGTTCTTGGTACCTAAACCGAACGGAAAAATGAGATTTATTTTGAATTTGAAAGAGCTAAACAAATTTATAAATACAAATCGTTTTAAACTTGAAGACCTGCGCACTGCCTTGAAATTAAAATCAAGGGATAGTTATATGTGCAGCTTTGATCTCAAAGACGCGTACTTTCTAATACCAATAAGTACATGGAGATTTTAAAAAGTACCTTAGATTTACGTTTAAAAGTAAATTATATCAGTTTAGTGTATTAATTATCGCTCGGTTTAAATACTGCACCTTATATTTGCAGTAAAATTATGAAGCCAATCGTCGATTTGCTAAAGATCTTGCGGTTATCTGTCCACCGTGTACCTTGGCGATTTTTTATTGATATCTGATTATCCCAACACATTTCTAAAAAATGTAACCGATACTATCAACCTTTTACAATCTCTAAGTTTCATTGTAAACAAAGATGAGAGTAATCTAACGCCTCATAGGAGTTGTAAATTTTTAGGATTCGTCAGACTCGAAAAATTTGGAGGTTACTTTACCATTGGCAAAAATTGAAAAAATTTAATCAAAAATAAACTAATTTCTTAATTTGAAACGTTGTAAGAAGAGATTTTGCTCGTCTCATGGGTGTACTTACTTCCACATGTCCAGCTGTCGAATATGGTTGGCTTTATACCAAAGATCTAGAACGTTGTAAATATTAAAAATTTAACTGACGATGACAATTATGATAATATGACTATACCGTTATCAGTTCTACCAGGTCTAGAATGGTGGTCGCGTGCTATTGCACATCCTTCTAGTAAAATTAAACAAAACCAGTATTGCTTAGAGATTTATAGTGATGCCTCAACTACGGGATGGGGGCCGCCTGTGGTAACGACCAGGCCAGTGGGTTGTGCAGCGTTGAAGAACGCTCAGAACATATAAATTATTTAGAGAAATTACCTGCCGTTTTCGGACTCAAAGTTTTCGCAAAGTCCTATCATGACTGTCAAATTCTTTTAAAAATTGATAACACAACGACTAATTCCTACGTTAACCGCATGGGTGGTGTACAATTTCCACATCTTACGTGTGTTGCGAAAAAAGGAACATCACTTCGTTCGCATTTTGCATAAGGTCTGCTGATAACACAATCGCAGACGCTGAATCTCGACGAGTTCATCCAGACATAAAGTAGGAACTGTCGCAATAAGTACTTATGCATTTAAAAAAAAAAAAAAAAAAAAAAAAATGTGGATGCATTTGGCTCTCCGGTAATATACATTTTTGCAAGTAGCATCCATAAAAAGTGTAAAAAATATATTTCAAGGCACAGGGATCCTGATGCCTTTGTGTGATGCCACTGTGTCGTGATCGAATTTGTATTTTATGGGTTCCCATTAATAATTCATTGAGAAAAATAATAAATGACAAGGCTTATGAATTTCTCGTAGACCCACTTTAGCCTACCCAACCATGGTACCCATTGTTTCAAGGCCTCCTAGCTTCTAAACCTTTATTATTCAAATACAATAAGGATCTTATTATCTCTCATTCCAGCAACTGAGATATATTATACATCAAAAGATTACCCTGGTTGCAGGGATGTTATCAGGACGTCGATAATGAAAAAACTTGTGCCAGCACCTGCAATACATATTATGCTGGCCTCTCTTTCAAATATCTCACTAAAACAATATGACTTTTGTCTCAAGAAATAGTTTTCTTCTTGTATTAATAATCAAGTAAATATGTATCTAGCATCTGTTCCGTGATTTCGTTTTTAACTGTTTTGTTTGTACGACTCTGGTGCTCAATACGGAACACTAAATAGTTGCCGGTCCGTTCTTTCTTTAGTCTTAGGTGCAGACATAAGTAATGATGATCGTATGAAACGTTTTTTCAAAGGTATATCTCGCTTGCGTCCACCCTTGCCCTAATACGACACGACCTGGGACACATCTGTAGTTCTGAACTCTAGCAAATTGGTATCCAAATGCAACTCATAATTTAGAAAAAATATCAAAAAGCTTGTAACACTTCTTGCTCATACAACAGCACATCGAGTTCAGACTCTTTCCAAAATTAACATTAAGAACATTGTTTTTCGTTTCAATGGAATTCATATCAAAATTCGAGACCTAATAAAAACATCGCTCGTGGGTGTTGCACAACCAACACTAAACTTGTCTTACCAAATTTTCGAGAAAAGCCGGAAATATGTATGTCCATGTGCTGCTTTACATTCTTATTTAGATAAAACAAAAACCCTTCGCAATAGTGATACCCTATTTGAAAGTTTGAATAAACCACATAAACCAATAACTTTGCAAGAATGTGGTATTGATGATATATCAATATTCACCCACCACTAAACACGCCCACAGCACTAAACACGCTGCGACATCTAGGGCCAATAGTTAAGGAGTTAATTTAGATGTTATAAGAAAAACTGCAGGTTGGAGCGGTACCTACCTCCAGTCCAGCACATTTGGACGATTTTATACTAGAATGATGAATGATTCATTCTGTGAAAATTAAGTTGTCCATAATGGAAACAAATATAAATTATTCATAATGATTGACCCGACGTTTTCCATTCCAAGTGTCATTCCTCTCAACATCTACATGTGATAAATGCTAACCTCGAGGACAAGCTTGAGTATAATTAATGATTAAACGAACTTACCTGAAGTGAAGTTCTATCATAATTATACGATAGCTTGTCCGAAGAGGTTAGCATCCCACCCTCCCTAGGTAAACCCCTAGAAAACTAGAAAGGGATCGAAAAGTGCTCTAAACTAAATGATGGTGCGATTTCGGGTAGAAACGAGATAAATTAGGAGACAATTCTACCCGCCAAAAAAAAAAAAAAAAAAGACGTTTGAGCAAACGTTTTTGCCTCTTTAGTCTCCGAAATAAAGTGCGTGATTGGCGACACCGTGTGTGCTACTACATGTGATAAATGCTAACCTCTTCGGACAAGCTATCGTATAATTATGATAGAACTTCACTTCAGGTAAGTTCGTTTAATCATTAATAAACCTCCTTCTTACATAGCATTAAAAGATACATTAATTCTTAATTCAAATTTAATATGGGACATTCAATTGATTCATTGTGTGACATTAGTATTACAAATTAATGAAGTCGCTACTATTTTTCTGAGATTGAAAATAAATCAGTATTTACATATAATAATATACTTCTAATATTCAAATGTTTTTTAGAGGAACACCGTGAAATTAGGGATTAAACGCTGGGCAGATGAAGGCAATGTCGCCTACCACAAAAGTTTAGGCCGTCCCCGTAAAACTACAGCCATTCAAGATCAACATATTGTTAATTTATATCAAGAAAATCCCATAACTTTAACTCTTCAAGTGGCAAACGACTTTGGAATATCCCGTGACAGTGTGCGTCGAAGACTAAAAGCGGCAGGCTTAAGAAACTGAGTTCCTGCTCGAAAACCTGTCCTAACAAGATGACATAAGGATCTTCGACTTGCTTTTGCGAATCAATACTTAAACTTTGATTTTAGAAATGTCGCTTTTTTAGATGAAAAAGTGTTTCAGTCAAGCACGAACGGTTGATTGTCATTATGGAGAATGAACAATACCCGTTATAACGAAAGAAACGTAATTGCAGATAGAAGGTCAGGTCGTATTTCACGCAGACTTTGGGGATGGATGTCGTCTTCTGGGCCAGGAGAACTGTGCCAAGTGACTGGTCGACTAAACAGCAGAGATTACGCCGGATCAGACGACGCAACGGGGCCACGTCGTTTCGTCGCCTAAATCAAAGTAGTTTTAAGTTGTTTTTATATTTTTGTATTTTTTTTTTGTAGTTCACAGTGCCTTGGTGTTTAACTGTTATGCTGTGTAACTTATTTGAATAATAAAATAAAATAAAATTACATTGAAATCCTAAACGATGTCCTGTATCCCTCCTTGCATATTACTTACCCGGATATCAATCTTGTATACGTGATCCAGGACAACTGTTCTTTTCACAACAGCCGTATCGTTCGCCATTGGATTGGCCAACAAGAAAAAATTGCGTTATTAGACGACTACCCACCCAGAAGTCCAGATCTAAATGTCATAGAAAACTTGTGGGGCATAATGACACTGGGGCTCCACGCGAGCCAGAACAAAGGCCTCGTTAATTCAGCACTGTTTTGAAATTTGGGATTCGATGCGGGGCGCAGATCATTGTTATAACATGGTGATGTCTATGCGAGACAGGCTGGATGATGTTAGAAACGCCGATGGTGGCTATAAGTATTAGGTACTTATTAGGAAATATTTCAGGTATTTTAATAAGACAGAAGATGGAAGTATAAGTTCCATTTAATGTATTTTAAGTTTTTTCTTGTTAAGAAAGTTAAAATAAAGTTATTAAATATCAGCCGTGTTTTATATTATAAGATAAATGTATTTGTAGGGCAGCTGTCCTATTAGAGCGATTAACGAATGATTTTTTCTCTTTCTGTCACTTGAAAAAGAGATAAAAAAAACATATTTAAAGTTCGCTAGTGATCACATTTTCGGTGCAGCATAGTAGCAAAAGGAATTTCTTTAAATATTATTAAGAGATGATCAATTAAGAGTAATATTACTGTTATTTATTCTTAATAACTATTTAAGTTTCAATGCATTTAAGTATCTGTCTTATTATATTTATCCATAATAAGTTGATAAGATAAGACAGATATCTGCTTTTAACGAAACATTCTGGACCAACAACGCTAGAAAATTTACGATCACTGCTCTGCAAAAAATCTTGTTTGTGCAAATGCAAATTTACAATTTCAGTAACTTAATGAGTTTGATGACATCATGACAGAATAAAACGTGAGACAGACATATGCAATGACAAGTCTGCACTGTTTTCGTGAGTTGTCAAATCACTTCATACAATTTACGGCTCTATGCTATCTTAGTATGGTTAGTTTTTGCAGATTGGCTACATGTTTTTGATTTCCTAACGTGTCAGATATATAGGCCGTCCGTTTCAACCGATGAATTTGCTGCGCCATGGATTTATATTTATGCCGATAAGAGTGATCACATAGCTTTGCATTTTAGAAGTAATCAAATATTTTTAAGCGACCCGATCCGATATTTATGCAGGTACACAGTAACGATGTATTTGCCGGCCACCAAACATCACATATTTTTACCGTGGTTGTGACGTCATATATTTTTACTCCCGATGGAGGATCATATATTTTTGCACGGCTGTCCACCGTCATATATTTATGCTGGTGACTGTACTTATTGTATGAATAACACGTTCATTTGAGACACTTCGGGCATTCAAGCTTACATTAACCACACCCAGCCTTTGGTTTTCATTTGTCGATCGAGATATTTAATAACATTTTTTTTAGTGTCGGATTTCTAAAAATATCTATTTAGCAGGGATTCGCCTCCCGTTACACATAAAATAATGTCCATTACGTTTACATATGTGTCGTGATTTGTAATGAAAGCGCGAGAGTATAAAGCGCTACTTAGCATGCATAATTTGTATTACATATTATAAACAACATCTTTGATCTAGAATGAGTAGGTATAGTATCGGAAATTATCTTAACAATTGCACTAAAAACTTGAAAATAAAATAAGTAAAAAAAGTTTTAAGTTAAACGGTTTTTATTGCACCAAAAACAAGAAAATAAAAATTTATTGTATCTATCCGTAGATGCTACTTTCTGTAGATTACTCACGTGAAACTATTATCACTGTAGTCTTCCCAAGTCGGATGCTGAAAGCTACGTTTAGCCTCTATGTCAGTGGATTAAGCGTTACCTAATCGGAAACTTTTACCAAACTAAAATAAAAACGTGGGGCGTTATTAAAAAGAAAAGTACAAGTTCAAAATATGTAATTGTAGCATTAATTTTGCAATTAATCATCCATCTGGTCCATCACTTCTACAGAGTTAAATAGTTTTTAGCAAGGCCAGAACAAAACTTATTACACTATTCCTGTCTTGATTTCTATGTGTGTTCTTAAATAACTATAGTGACTTAATCACAATTGCGTACGCCCCACGTTTTTATTTTAGTTTGGTAAAAGTTTCCGATTAGGTAACGCTTAATCCACTGACATAGAGGCTAAACGTAGCTTTCAGCATCCGACTTGGGAAGACTACAGTGATAATAGTTTCACGTGAGTAATCTACAGAAAGTAGCATCTACGGATAGATACAATAAATTTTTATTTTCTTGTTTTTGGTGCAATAAAAACCGTTTAACTTAAAACTTTTTTTACTTATTTTTTATCACACCTGTTCCGTAAGTGCGCCAATGCGCGCCGTAGATGCGTCACTACGCCCTAGGGCAATCAAGGATTTTCATACAACATTACGTCGCACTAGCGCGCCGCCCGCAGTCGACGCATGCGGGCACGGGATTTCTGTTATAAAAATGATAAATTTAAGTCATCCCTGATTTTGAGAAATGATTTAGAACATTCTATAGTAATTTTGGGTAAATATATTGTTTTATTTACTTTTTTGCCTTACAGGTGTGATGGAAACCATTGTGAGTGCCACGGGCGGTACAAGAATTAAATAATTTTTACACAATTTCTTATTTACCGCCCTTAATACACAATGTACTATTCTCACGAGACTTTTATTAAGCTTAGTCTAACGATACACAGGGTGATTGGAAGACCGATGCAAAGCTTTAAGATGAAGTAAGTATAGACCATTTAGAACAGTTTAAGCCATGGTTGTCTTAAAGTCTGACTATATTTTAAAAACTTTTTTTAAAGAACATAGCTCGGTAAAATATTGATGATGGCCAGCAGCGTCACTATGAGTGGGCACATTACTTCGATCGCCAATACGCTTGCCCAGCGTGGCGATTATGGGCATTTACCTCCTAATGTGTCTATACGCTTAGTTAATAGGAGAGGCCTACATCCAGCAGTGGACTATCATAGGCTGATGATGATGATGAACTGCCTTTGCGTTAATCAGATGCTCAAATGCAAACTCATTCGAATTCTAACCTAATTACACCGAACATAACCAAATAAATATGCGCAATCCGGTTTAAACTAGTTTTAAACTCCCATACAAGCTAATTATTGGCTGTTCCGGATATCCGGAAAAGTTGGCGAGTTTTGAATGGAGCTAGTTATAGACTAGGTAGCCCCCACACTAGCGTTTAAATGACGTTATTATATTAGCATACGGGCAACCGTTAAGGTGCATTTAGACCAAACGAGCATTCGCTCATTCTATCCCCCAGTCTACGAAATCAACGAATTTCGACGATTCACGTTTTGTGTAATGAACGGATTTCGTAGAGTTGAGTTACCACGTCCATGGGCCTCAGTTTCTGCTTTCCATCAGGTGGGCTGAGAGCTCAGTTGTATAACTTCGTTACATAAAAAAAAATAGAGTAACAAAACGGTTTCGTAATGTCGACTAATACCTTTTATTTTAAGTTTCAAATATGGCAATTAGTAATATTATATTTATACACAATAAGATCCATTAAACGACACTAACTAATTGGAAATCAAGGTATACGCGGGAATCTTGATACAAATTGCTTATTAAAATACGCGGGAATCTTGATACAAATTGCTTATTCTCACGAGACTTTTATTAAGCTTAGTCTAACGATACACAGGGTGATTGGAAGACCGATGCAAAGCTTTAAGATGGAGTAAGTATAGACCATTTAGAACAGTTTAAGCCGCTGCCATGGTTGTCTTAAAGTCTGACTATATTTTAAATACTTTTTTTAAAGAACATAGCTCGGTAAAATATTGATGATGGCCAGCAGCGTCATCATAGTGGGCACATTACTTCGATCGCCAATACGCTTGCCCAGCGTGGCGATTATGGGCATTTACCTCCTAATGTGTCTATACGCCTAGTTAATAGGAGAGGCCTACGTCCAGCAGTGGACTATCATAGGCTGATGATGATGATGAACTGCCTTTGCCTTAATCAGATGCTCAAATGCAAACTCATTCGAATTGTAACCTAATTACACCGAACATATCCAAATAAATATGCGCAATCCGGTTTAAACTAGTTTTAAACTCCCATACAAGCTAATTATTGGCTGTTCCGGATATCCGGAAAAGTTGGCGAGTTTTGAATGGAGCTAGTTATAGACTAGGTAGCCCCCACACTAGCGTTTAAATGACGTTATTATATCAGCATACGGGCAACCGTTAAGGTGCATTTAGACCAAACGAGCATTCGCTCATTCTATCCCCCAGTCTACGAAATCAACGAATTTCGACGAATCACGTTTTGTGTAACGAACGGATTTCGTAGAGTGGGGGATAGAATGAGCGAATGCTCATTTGGTCTTAATGCACCTTAACACAACTGAAGTTGAGTTACACTGAAAATGATTATTTAATCAAGTACATATCCAGTGAATAATCTTTTCCTCGCCGTATTTTCACGGAAACATCCAAATATATATTTTTGTCTCAATTAGCTTCAGAGCAATGGATTCTGATGTACATTGTGGGAAATTGCGAACACAGCGTTTTCTAGTAAATATAACGTGTTAGATACTCCAATACAAAGGTATTGGAGTAACTAACACGTTGTTTTAAGTTGTAGCAACGCAGGAGCGTTTATCGAGCGTCGGAGTCTCGCCGGTGTAGTGATCTTATTGCTTTCAGTAATCCACTAGTTTTACCTCTATATTTCTCACGTTATCCCGGTTTTGTAACGCAAGTAAATATTGCTGCATTCCATTATAGTTCACTAACAAACCTTGAATTTGGACTATTGGGCATTCAATCTGGGAATGAGTTTAGGTGCATTCAGACCAAACGAGTATTCGCTATTCTAACCCCCTACTCTACGAAATTTGATCGTAACACAAAACTTGATTCGTTGTTTTCGTAGAGTGGGGGATAGAATAGAGAATGCTCGTTTGGTCTGAATGCATCCTTTGGTAATCCGCGGAAGAGAGGTTCTTTTTCCCAGTGGTGGGACACCAAATAGATAATTTTTTTCACGTTTTTATTTAGGGATCTGTAAAACAAAGTGACAAAAACAGATTCCATGCTTACATTATTGTTTACCTAATTCCTAAATTTAATAGACACGTCGGCGATTACCAATACCTGAAATCAGGGTCGCTAGATTATATTTGAGAAACTATGTCAACCGTGATTGATTGAGTAACGGCTAGGTGCTGAAATTTGAAACTAAATTTAGCAATATACCCAGGGTCTAACTACCTACGCATTCAGTAATCCAATATAATATTACAATACCTAGTACTTCAGATAGATAGATGGAATATAAGCCTGCCAGATCTATGCCGCGTAGTGACAGCAGTAAGAATACATTTGTCAGGCGACTAAGAAATGAAAGTGTCACTGACCATTTATTTACAATCTCGGAGGAATCATAAAGGAGAAGGCATGCAGTAACTTACCCCTCTGTTCAAAACCTTGGTCAAAAACAAAAACCTTGACCAAAACCTCATGTAAATACAATGACACAATCGATTAAATGCCATTCACAAAATCGCTTTGCATGTGAACACAGCACCGCCAAGATGGGTGTATGTGCCGTAAAAACTTGTAAGAAAAGATCAATTACTTCGAGTTTACAGAAAAATGGCATAACATTCCACTTGTGAGTAATTTCATGTAATTTTAGTATTCTTGTTTTGCTAAAATATTATTTAGTATTTCAAATATTTGCGTCACATGTCAAATTATACGGTTTAAATAATTTGTCATACTAACTTTGTGGTATAGGTACTCTGTCCTATACCCTTCAGCAGTACCCTTCAGCACTATCCTCTGTGCTATACCCTTCAGTAATAAAAGGGGGCAAATTAAAAAAAAATGTAGGTTCAATTGTGTCACAAGGGATCAAAATGGTATATTTCCGGCGTGGGCGTATAGTCCTTGAACAGAAAAGTGCCACTTTGATCCCTCCCAGCAGGGAAAATATTCGAATCGACAGCCCGTATTCGAATAGGTGGTGTGAAAATAATATTGTTGATCGCTCATAGGAAATTTTAATTTGTCGCCTTTTTTAAATGCCAGTAGTTGTTACACTTTAACTTCGTACCACGAAAGTCATGATATAAATTTTTTTCACTGAAGGCTTTTAATTATGTACAATTTTTTTGAATTCGAACCTTTACAGAACCCATCTCATATAATCATCAAACAACCGATTTCTCCAAGATCCCATCATATTCGTCCACTTTGTTGTGCACATATCACATAATAAATAAAAATTTAACTTGATGACTTGGTTTTCTCAGGAATGCCATTTTTAGAACTGGATCACTAAAATGAGACTACTTGACAGATTTTTGTAATTCGGTAATTGATTTAATTTAAATATCCATAATGTATAATGCTCAATTTATAATGTTTATTTGAAGTTTTAATGTCTATGTCCGCCATTTTATTTTTATTTTATTTGACTTTTATCTTGCGACTCTTAGGAATAAGCAGTAAAGGCAATGTGTATACCCAATTGCTAATTTTTGTTTCGTATGCCTATCGGCGAAGCATATCATAATAGGAGCATTCCATGAAAACGTGTCGTAAGCGACACTGTCTTTTCAATACGTTTGAAAAATTAAATTAGTAAGCTGAGTTACAATAACATATCTAGGCTTTAAGATTGACAGTGTTTCCTAGCAGCAAGCATATTTTATTAGGGTAGCTACCATAGCGACACGTAAGTGACAAAGAGTAGATGTTTTCATGGAATGCTCCAATAGAGCTCATAATAGAGCTCTCACATAATTTTGTATCAACATTTTTACCTATGTTTAAAAATAATTCATTTGAATTTGAGTTTGAATTGAGACCAATCAGCATCAGCTTTCAAATAAAAAAGTAATATCAATTGGTTCACCCAGTCTGAAGTTCTGACGTAACAAACATAAAAAACACAATCAGACTAAGAACCTCCTTGGTTGAAAATTAAATAACAATCAAACGTAGCGCTCACCACAAATATCTGTAGATTCAAGTCGAATCTTAAATCTGAAACTTTATAATACTTAGTGGCAAGTTGAAGTAAAAACAGTCTACTTAGTTCAATAAAGTCGAGTCATAGCTGGAGTTTGAGCAGCTACTGAATAATGGATAGCACGAGCGCTCTATTTGATTGCGACATCTGGGACTTAAATGTTAAGGGTACGTTGTCAATTTCATAGATTGATAATGTAATTTTGGGTAATATTACATCAGTCTGAATATTCTTCTTCTCATGATCCCATGACCAGTCTAATGGGCGTCGGCGGTCAGCATGGCATTTGGTCAAACTTAAAATCGTGTTATGAGACTTATGAGTCTTTACGGTGGGCATTTTAAAAGTTAAGGGCTATGAGAGTTAATTTTCTTATTAAACCGTTATTGTCATTTAAAGGCACTCCTTTCCTATTGAATTGTATGATAAAAATCACGACTGCACTCCTATCAGTTGCTTATTATTGGCTACAGGAAAGAGGGGCTCTACAGTTCAGCTGAACACACACTTTTTTTTTCCTTGGTCGATAGTTAACAGCCTGTGGACAGGTAGTAATGATTTTTATCATACAACACAATGAAAAAGGTGTACGTCTTAATGAACATATTTCATATAAAATCACGCTTTATAGGCCTTAACTTTTAGATTGTCCACCGGAAAGACTCCGAACATGGGTTTGCGTTTGACCCATTTAGCTCATCACATTATCTATCCACGTATTTCCAGGTCTACCTCTCCCTCTTTTCCCTCTATATTTTCCTTTGATAATAGCCTGCAATAGGTCCTATTTTTCATTTCTGTAGATGTGACCCAGATATGCTGTTTTTCTTTTCTTAATGGTGTTTAATATTTCTTAACTAATTAAGTTAAGGGTTTTCCGGTTCCGGTGCTTAAACAGTAAAGTCAAGTGTCAGTGCTCTCCGTAGGAAATAATTACGCTTTTAAGTGTAAACAGGGCAAACTCCGCCGAAATACCAACCTATCAGGAAGTGCCTACAAGTGAAACAAAGTGAAAATATCAGTGCGACAATCAAAGATTACGATTAAAATCTGTAAAGAAAAATTTTATAACATAACCTCAAAATTAATACGTCAAATTAAACGGAACATTCACCCTCAGATAAAATATAGAAAACGAATGTCAAGTTTGACGGCGATCAGTGTTGCCAGCACAAAATAAAATAATTTACGTTCCATTTCATCCAAACAATAGACGTTTTGATACTGCTAAGAAACAAAAATGGAAGAGCAGATTAACTCTCTATGGAACAAAATGAAGGAAGAATTGCAAAAACAAACAGACGTAATAAATCAAACGGTTGAAAATACAATCATGAAGACAATCGATGACAAGTAAACAACAATTACACAGGAAATTGAAAGGCTGAAACTCGAAAACACGGTGCTTAAATCCAAAATAAAGTACCTAGAAGCCGAATCGAAAAAGAATAACGTTATTATACATGGATTAGAAGAGAAAGAAAACAATAATACCGAACTAATGAAATTGGTTTTGGAAGCACTGAACAGCTCAGAAAAAAATCAAGCAGGTGCCGAGTGGCACGAATGGGACAAGTGGGAAGTTAGTAAGGTCGAAAGGTTAGGAAAAAAGATTGAGAAAAAACACAGACCAATTAAAGTAACTCTCACGTTGGAATGGCGGAAAATAGAATTACTCAGAAATAAAAAAACTTACCCGAAACATTTCAAGATAACTGAAGATTTTACTAAAGAAGTTTTGGAAGAAAGAAGGGCACTAATGCCTAAATTGATAGAGGCTCGGGAGGCAGGGAAATATGCCATCTTGAAACAAGATAAGCTAATAATAAAAGAAAATAATGAACACCAAACAGAGAAAAGGAAAAGGTTACCATCCTCACCTCCCTCAACACCTCCAAGCAATTGTAGCAATCCCGAGAAGCAAGACAAAATCAATCAGCCTGCCAAACAAACCAAAATCACCCACACCTTCCATGCACAGTCAAAAAACTAATTAGCCCTGGACACTGGAAAACAAAACAAGCAAACACGAATACAGATTTATTAAAAAGAAAACAAAACATAACAACCTTCCCCAATCCGGCTGGTCCCCGTGGGGATTTAGACCACCTTCCAACACCATACACTGATAAGGATAAGCAAACCCAACATATGAGGATCATAACATACAATGTTAGGACCCTCTCTACATATGAATACCTATTAGAACTCGAGAAATCATTACGGGAAATTACTTACGATATTATAGGAATTTCAGAAGTAAGGAGAATGGGAAATGAAATTGAAGAATACAAAGACTTCATATTATGCTATGTAGGAAGTACTCCCGGCAAATATGGAGTAGGCTTCATAATAAAAAAGTCCCTTAAAAGTTACATAGAGAGTTTCAATGGAATAACTGAAAGAGTAGCAACACTAAACATGAATATGAATGGCTACATGCTATCAATAATACAAGTTTACGCTCCAACAGAAGCGTCAAGTGACTCGGAACTGGAAGATTTTTACAGGACAGTTGACAAAGCTATGGAAAATACACACAAGAACGTAATATTAATGGGAGACTTGAATGCTAAAATTGGATGGCCAAAAAAAGAAGAAGGACTGATCATGGGCAAATTTGGTTATGGCGAACGCAATGAAAGGGGTGAGAGACTCATTGAATACGCTTTGGAAAATAAACTATCTATTATGAACACCTACTTCAAGAAAAAAGGCAGCCGCAAGTGGACCTGGAGGTCACCAAATAATAGAACAAAAAATGAAATAGACTTCATCCTCTCAAACAACTCAAGACTAGTAACAAATGTAGAAGTCATTAATCAAATATCATTCCCATCAGATCACAGACCCTTAAGAGCTCTCATACCTCTATATTTACCGAAACAAAGCCGGAAAAACTTCCAAACCCATGCTACAACCCTAAAAACAGAGTCCGAAAGTAAAATTTATGTCCAAAAATTAAAAGAGCAAATTAACTTTACAGCTTGCCCTGTGAACGTACAAGACTACTATAACTCTCTGGAAAAAGCCATATTAGATAGCCTTAAGACATGTAGTACCAAGCAGAATATATGTCACAAAATACTCAGTACTGAAACAGAAACACTTATAAGAAAACGGAATGAGCTAATACACTTAAAAAACAAGGACAAGCAAGCAAGAGCTGAACTGTGCCATTTATACAAAGCAACAAAAAAGTCAATTAAAAAAGACTATAGCACCCATAGACAGGAAGTATTATCAAGGAATATTAATAAATATAGAAGTACCAAGAGAGCATCCAAAGAGCTTAATACGCATACATCTTGGATCCAAAAGCTAAAGCATAAATCCAAAGAAACAATAACAAGGAAAGATATTAACAGCTTAGCAAGTAACTTCTATAAGGAACTTTATAAAAAAAGGGAAGAAAATTGTATAGACACACCAAGCTCGGAAGAAACAGTGTACCCAATAGAGCCATTCAGCGAACAGGAAGTACTTAGCCATATTAAAAAACTTAAAAATGACAAAAGCCCAGGTCCAGATGGTTTATGCAATGAAGCAATAAAAATAGGTGCACCACTGCTTATTCACTATCTAACACAATTGTTCAACATGGTACTTCAGACAGAAACTGTACCAAAACAGTGGTGTACTTCAGATATAATTTTGTTATTCAAGAAAGGTGACCCATTAGAGATAGGCAACTATAGACCGATAAGCCTTCTTGCAAGTATATATAAACTTTTTGCTGCACTTTTACTTAGTCGAATGACCCCAGCGATTGATGCATTTCAGCCCATTGAACAAGCTGGCTTTCGATCAGGATACAGTACCACAGACCACATACAAACTTTAGAACAGGTAATAGAGAAACACAAAGAGTTCCAGGTTCCTTTGTATGTGGCCTTTATTGATTATAACAAAGCCTTCGACAGCATAAGTCATGGTTCAATTTGGAGAGCCCTGAACCAAGGCGGAGTTAACAAAAAATACATAAACATAATAAAGAATATGTACAGCAACGGTACAAGCAGGCTGAAACTAGAATCCAGAGGTAACCTAATACCAATAGAAAGAGGCGTGAGACAGGGGGACCCACTATCTCCCAAACTATTTATAGCGGTACTAGAAAGTATATTCAGTAAACTAGATTGGTCAAAAAAAGGCATTAGAATCAACAAACGCTATCTAAGCCATCTGAAATTTGCTCATGACATTGTTGTACTAGCTGAGACGCCAAAAGACCTAGAAACCATGATAAATTCCCTGGATCAGGTAAGCACTAAGGTGGGCCTAGAAATGAATACCATGAAAACGAAAATAATGACCAATGGCCACAAGCGCCCCATAGTAGTAGGAAAGAAAAATATTGAGTATGTTTCTAAGTATGTCTATTTGGGGAAACAGATGTCATTTGATACAACCAACCATGAAGAAGAAGTAACAAGAAGAATAAACATAGCATGGAAAAGATTCTGGTCAATGAAAGAGGTACTAAAAGGCAGTTACAACCACCAAACAAAGAAAGTTGTCATGGACACTTGCATTCTACCGAGCCTCCTGTATGGTTGTCAGACATGGCCATTTACAAAGGCCACAAAACTACGAATAACAAGGACACAAAGAGCAATGGAGAGGAGTATGCTAAAAATCAGAAAAATTGAAAAAATCAACTCTAAAAAAATTAGACAACAGACAGCTATAGAGGATGCTCTAAAGAAAGCTCTCACCCTGAAATGGCGATGGGCGGGCCACTTGTCGCGCTACTGTGACAAGAGGTGGACTAGTGAAGCCACAGAGTGGCACGGACCACCAGGGAAGAGACGGACAGGCCGGCCTACGAGTCGCTGGGTCGATGACATAACCAGAGCCGCTGGCAATGATTAGATGACCCTGGCACAGGACAGAAAACGGTGGAATGTGTTGGAGGAGGCCTACACCCAAGGAGGGGTTCATTTCTGAGAAGAAACAAAATTCAATAAACTCACTGTATAATCACCCAGAAATGAATAAATGGCTTATTTATTTATTATTATTTATTAACTAATTAAGTCTCAATATAAGAACTTAATTGAAAAGGGTTATTGCATGTTTGAACATACCACACAATATATTGACAAAATATTTAAGTAGAAGGTATAACGGGTTAACGACTTTAGGTATGTTCACAAAATTATAGGAATTTGATAGGCAATTTTGCATGGCGCGCGACTTCCGTGTTTTATTTGTTTGTCGACAAACTCCTATCTCAATAGGATTATATTAGGCGCCTTGAATCAGTAATAATATATCTTAGGACTTACCTAGTTGTGTAAGGTACCAAGAGACGATAAAATACGACGACGATACGATTCGACGATAATATACAGTGTGTTACCATGACCCAGGCTTTTACGAAAATGGGTAATAATACGCATTACTGGCAATCATTTTCAAGTATTAAGAGTTGACAAATATTTAAATTAACTGTACAATTATTTTTATTTCGTTCGAACGATCAATGTAACGCGTGTACTGCTTAGTAAAGTTGTCAAACGTTGCGAGTGGCTGCGATCTGTCATTGTCAAGTGCATATTAAGGATTTATTTTGAAGTACATTGCTTCTTAATTAACTTTTCTTAGAAAGATAATTACTTTTAAAATTAGGATTTTTAAACAAATAAATATAAATAATATAAATATCTTGGGACATCTTACACAAATCAACCTTGTCCCACGGTAAGCTCAATTAAGGCTTGTGGTGTGGGTACCAGGCGACGATATATATAATAGATAGATACATATAGATACTTAGATACATACACAGCCACGACCAAGGAACAAACATTTGTGATAAATAAATGCACAAAGAATGCCCTCGCCGGGATTCGAACCCGGAACCTCCAGCTTCGTAGGCAGGGTCACTACCAACTAGGCTACAGAGGCAGACAATAATGCACATGGTTTGGCTAAGAATCTGCATCTCAATCCTCGGTTCAAATAAAAGCCTGCATCATGTTAACACACTGTATAATAGATCGATATATACAGATATTTAAATACATAATACACAACCACGACTAAGGAACAAATTTTTGAGATAAATAAATATACTAATAATGCCTTTGTCACGATTTGAACCCGGAAGCTCCAGCTTCGAAGGTACGGTCACTACCAACTAGGCAACGAAGACTTATAAAAAAATAAAAAATATTACGTGTCGTCAGTACTTTTCTAAAAATGCCCTTTGGCTACTTTAAGCGTCTTTGGGATTCAGAAAGTCAAACACAGAAAAGTACTTGATAATACACCGAATTTTAGGTAACTCTAAGTTCAAAGGAAAATTTATGCGAGACCCTAAAACAGCTTTGAAGTCCTTAAATAATATCGATAAGGTCCGTAAGACCTAGGGTTATACTACTTATACTTCAAAACGTAAAAGGGCTAAAACCTGAATAACTTTCATTGTGAGCTTAAGCTTATTCTTACAGACTCAAAGCTTTGCAGAACTTTTAAAGTTTAACCCTTTCCATTTTAAGTGTATTTCAGCTTCTATATCCTTTCGAGTTAGTATCTGTCTGTGTAATCGTGATTTTGATATGTTAAACTGTTTCGTTGGATTTTAGGACTTATATGTAAGTACTTTTTATATATTATAAATATTAGATGTCGTATACCAAAGACATTCATATGACATATTATTGAATATATTGGTATATGACATCCAATATTTATAATTTATATAGTATTAAGTACTTTGACTACTGGGGAAAAAATAAAAAGCACCAATCAAATTATTTAGTTGATAAATAATTTGATTGGTGTTTTCACAATACGTTCTATTTTTTATAACATATTTTAAATACTACAAAATATTTGAAATATTTACGAGTATACAACATCCGATCCTGCCAGATAATATGTCTAATGGATAGGTATATATTATATATTATTCTGTACAGAAAGTTTGTTTAATAATTCACAAAAATAAGAGTTATGCTATAAAAATTACGAGAGACATTCTCTTAATAATAAGTTACATAGTTAGGCAATTACTATTATTATACAATCTTCTTCTAACTTATTTCCCGGTCGGGGCGGCCTCCATAATATGACAACATCTCCATATAGGTATCAAATGAAAAGTTTTGCTGCGAAGAACGGGTACACAAAAAAAGCTAATAAGAACTTTATATTAGCTTTTTTGTCATTAAATTTCGTAGCTCTTCGTAATATTTACATGAACAACTGAACAATACTTTACCCTAAGGCTAGACTAGAATTCAACATCAAATTCACAAACAGAATCTTAGACAAAAGCCTTATCTTAGGATGACGTTGACAAATGAATACTGAAACCTACCTTATGAAATTTACCGTGAACCCTAGAAACTAGAAGCTTTGTCTTATAAGTGGAATTCCCTAAATTTAGGTTAAATGTCATATTAGTGGAATTAATGACAGCATTGTCGAGAATGATGTTGAATGTTTTATTAGGGCCATTTTATTTCAAGTTGTCCCCCAACTATTTGATTTGAAATTTTTCCTATAATGTATTCTCACAATTGCAAAGTTACATATTTCAAGTTTTAAAACGCTCTGTTAGCAATTTTCCATATATTATATTGTAAGGCTTAGGGTGCGACTCCACTGACGCGAAGTGGATTACAGTCTTCAAATTCAAAATTCGAAACAGAATGACGCGGTCTCATTGGCCAAGCTCCCACAGCTCCGCTCCGCTAAATGTAAGATCGGAAAAATGAGTACAAGTTTTGGAACGTTTCCTTCTTCTATTAGAATAGAATGAGCTTAGAATCACGACTAAGCAAATAACAAGGAAAACACCTCATTCCAAATGTTTATTGTAACATATTGTTTTAATAGACCATAAGCATCAGTAGCTATACCAAAGTAAAGGATACGTTAGGTTTTACTCGATGTGATGGGCTGGGAGACCCGTCATCCGCCTGGAGAGGTCCCGAGCCGGATAGCCCTCAAGTGTTCCGAGGTGCTATCGGCGGAGTAGGCTGCTTCAGCAGCCCAAAAGACGGGCCCGCAAGGGCAACGCTCGCGGGGTTCTCGGAGGTGTGCAGCAGCGTTCCCGAAACCCCGCACACAGAGCGAGCGGTGGAACACCCCAGGGGTTTAGTCCGTGCGAGTCGGACATAACCACCCGGCTACTCCCGGGCCGGGTGGTATCCATAACGGATTCCCCTGAGTCAACAAAAAAAAAGTTTTACTCGATATGTAATGCATTCTATCTCACTTGCACTGACATATTGGAGTGAGCGTGATAACCTGCTGTACGTATCGAGAAAAACCTAACGTCACCGATACTTGTAAAGTCATGGTACATTCAAGTGCAAAAATAAGTATCGAAAGAATCCGCTCATAAATATGTTACGACGTTCTTATTACACAGAATTAGAGTGCACTGGGACATATTTTTAAACATTTTTGTGTACACCTTATTTTCTACAGTACAGCTACAGAACTAATATTATCAAAGCTTGATGTGTTCCGGTAATAATAATAACGAGCACACAATACAACATGTTTGTGATGGTGCGAACAATTAGAAAATCATTACATTATCGACGCTTTTTAAGTCACGAAACTCGTGACGATTCTGATACCGCTTGAGTTGTTTGAGGTATTCGAATTTCAATTGTATTGATTTCATTCTGACAGTAATCGTAAAATCAAGGCACATTAGCCCTTGAGAGTAAAATGTTACACGTTTTAATTGTCATTTTGAAAGCCATAAGACGTTCATTGCTGAATATAGGCCTCCCCTTTGGACCTCCACATACACGGTTGGAAGCGACCTGCATCTAGCATCTTCCGGCGATCTTCATAAGGTCATCTATCCATCTTGTGGTTGGACGTCCTTCACTGCGTTTGCCAAACCATGGTCTCCACTCAGTATTTTTCGATCAGACCGACCGTCTGCTCTGGGTGCAATTGCCACTTCAGCTTACTAATCCGAAGGGCTATGATGATGACTTTAGTTCGTCTAAGCTCGGTACTCGGAGTTGTTGTCTCATACATCTATGTATAGCAAGTAGTACAATTAGGTAGCAATAGCAATGTACCGAGGAGGTTTCTTAAATTGCGAAACTTCTATAGAGAATATTCTCGGCAATCTAATTTTTGACGCTATCAATGTACTTACGTAGGTGTCAAGACCGCTAAGCTTAAGTGGGACTGGGCCGGGCATGTTTGCCGTATGCACCCAGCAAGGTGGGCCAAAATGGTTTCAGACTGGGACCCACGGGAAACCTTCGATGGTGCTGGCCGGGGCATCGGTAGACCGAGAAGGAGATGGCGAGACGACCAGGACGCGTTTTATCCGAATCGGCGTGAGAAATGTGACGACCAGTCCGAATGGAGGAAAAGAGGCCTTTGCCCAGCAGTGGGACACTAAACCAGGCTGATAAAAAAAAGTCTTATTTTTACAAGCAAGCTAATCATGTCAAAACCGTTGTATACCTACACATACTTTTCAAGGTATATTTTACGCCTTATTTACTCAATCATGAAATACCTACATTATTCTTCCTAACACTATTTTATAATTAATGGATAGTATGTGGACTATCATAGGCTGATGATGATGATGATGATGATGATGCATGCAGCAGCAGCCTACGTCCAGCAGTGGCTGGACGTAGGCTTCTCCTATTAATTATGTGTATAGATAGATGCATTAGGAGGTAAATGCCCATAATCGCCACGCTGGGTAAGCGCGTTGGCGATCGCAGTAATGTGTCCACTATGATGACGCTGCTGCCCATCATCAATCCTCTATCAAACAATGGTCAGTGACACTTCAATCCCTTAGTCGACTCTTACGACACCCGCGGGAAGAATTGGGGTGGTGACAAATGTATTTTTACTGTCGTCATCACACGGCAAACTGTCACTTATATCAAATTGAAATAAATAGGTTTAGTCGTAATCGAGTCTTTCTCACTTTCCTGTATTAAACCCACCCTAAACGGGAGCTCTCGGGTATTTGAGACTAATTGGTAACTTCATATTTTACTCCGGGCTTGAGTGACAGTCACTATGAATAGGTATGGCTGAATTAATGTATATTGGAAGGCTTTATTCCCACACATCATAATCATCATCTCAGCCATAAGACGTCCACTGCTGTACATAGGCCTCTGGACCTCCACATGTACCGGTTAGATGCGACCTGTCAGCGTGTCCCGGCGACCTTCATAAGGTCGTCTGTCCATCTTGTGGGTGGACGTCCTACGCTGCGTTTGCCTAGCCGTAGTCTCTACTCGAACACTTTTCGACCACCCGACCGGGTCAGAGTTGGGACCACGCATAATAGGCACGTATGATGTCGAGGTGCGGAAAAAAATGGCCAAAAAAATAACAACAACAAGGGGGGTTATAAAATAATAATCAGAGATCAGACAAATATGCGTCATAGTTCGCAATAATATGGACATGACTCCAAAATTTATTGAAAAATTAATCATTTACTCATTTTCATAAAATTACCTATTTGACACCGGTAACTATGAAAACCTTTGTAAATAGTCACCTCAAAGCTTCTAAATCAAATTTCAAGAAATTATTCAATTAATCAAATTTGTAGTCATTTGCCGTGTGGTGACGGCAGTAATAATAAATTTGTCACCACCCCAACTCCTCCTGCGGGTGTCGTAAGAGTCGACTAAGGGATTGAAGTGTCATTTACAATTATGATAAAAGATTGATGATGGGCAGCGGCGTCATCATAGTGGACACATTACTGCGATCGCCAATCCGCTTTCCCAGCGTAGTGATTATGGGCATTTACCTCCTAATGCGTCTTACGCATAGTTAATAGGAGAGGCCTACGTCCAGCAGTGGACTATGATAGGCTGACGATGATGATGACACTTGTAACTATGAAAACCTTTGTAAATAGTCACCTCAAAGCTTCAAAATAAATTATTCAATTAATCAAATTTGTAGTCATATCCATATTATTGCAAACAATGACGCACATTTATCCGATCTCAGATAATAATACATCTCATGATTATTATTTTCCTCAATACATCGCTTAATCTATTAACCGCCCAGACCTTGCCCCCAATTAGCCCCAACTTGCCCCAAAGTATCGTTAATTATTCAATCGTCTGGCTCGAGGCTGTAGTTCGAAGTTTTATTGAAAATCTTGCCCAGTTTTAAAAGCTGAGCATTGTTACAGTTGTGCTCTGTCATAACTTTTGACAATTGATACCCTTGTCAAACTTGAAAACGTTAACTGAGAACAAGCTGATTTCATAAATTGGTAAGTTTTTCTTTGTGTGGATCGATTTTTCATGATTAAATCAATTGTGTTACGATACTAATTGACAACGTTGCTAAATTAAATAGTACCTACATTACGAACATTGCGAAAAACAGGAAATCCGAAACAAACGGCGATGTTTTAAATTGACACAGTTACGTATTTCTTTTTTACACGTGTCTCGTACGACGTTTTTTAGAACAGATGGCCCTCCGAAGTTTTGGACCTTGGAATGAGCCACTTCTCGCACTAGGGCCTAAAAAAGGCACCACCTGTACTAAAATATAAATATAAATTGGTTGGAATGTCACTTGTGTTTGGCAGTGACATTTGACACTTGTTACCGTTTTTCGTCACTTTCTTACGTGTATGAAACGTCACTTATGACGTCATTTAGCTGATTCTTGACGTTTGTAACTTACGCTCTTTTTGCTCGAAGTAGTAATAAAAAGGGTATTCGAACTAAAGTAGCAATTTTTAGAAAAATAAAAAAATACGTACAATAAAATAGAAAAAAGAATTAATGACACGAGTGACATTGATGTTGACTATTTTTTTTTCTATTTCATTGTACTGATTGCGGACGAAAGCATTAGGCTCTGTTCATCCATAAAACTGCACAAATGTCATCTCGCTCACTTAAAAAAGATTGTTAAGAAATTATAGATATAATATTCATACCTTCAGAAAACTTTACATAGCCAATATATTTATAGTTTTAAATAGGTATCGAAATTGTGAAAGATTAGTTGCAGTTGCCAGAGCCTCCGCAAACTAGTAGTTGGTAGTGACCCCCCTACCTACGAAGCTGGAGGTTCCGGGTTCGAATCCCGGCGAGGCCATTATTTCTGTATTTATTTATCATAAGTATTTGACGAGTGTCTTTTCAAAGGGGCTTATTTCCACAATGTAGGGTTATTTTTTCTATTTTCATAATATCTATTGACAAAATGGAAATAAGCCCTTTTGAAAAGATAATCCTCATTTGTTCCTTGGACATGGCTGTCTATCCCCCTTATTCATAAACGTCTGCTAACTTAACAAGCCGCTAATAATTGTTTGTCCCTTTCAGTCTTAACAATGTGTCCATAAGAGCAAAAGGGACAAACAACTATCTCTTTGTCTTTATTTCTTTCTTTCTTTCTTCTTTAAGTATTTATTTATCTATTCTGAGCTTACCGTGGAACTAGGTGGATTTGTGTAAGGTGTCTCAAGATTTTTATTTACCTATTCTGAGCACTTTTACTTTACCCTTTTTTACAATTTCTCCATATTTTTGGGTTCTCTGGAAATTGCTTCAACCCTTCCATGTCCTTCGTGTCCCGGCGACATAACTACCACAACAGCCGCTGTATCTCGAAAGGATGCGGGGCCCAAATTGAATCTGATTCAGGATTGGGAAAATATTACACGTATCATTGGAATGTTGACAGATTGGGTCGGGCCACTTAGTAAGGCTTGTTCACGAAATAAAGTAGCCATTGCTGTATAATTCTTTTTTTTTTTGTATGATACCATACCTTTGTATAGGTGTTATTACAAAGAAGGGCTCTTTGCCTATCTTCTCGGACGCTGTGGTTGATATTTATATCAATTTCTCCATAATTATAGACTTTTATTTAAACTTCTGGATTTAAGTAGTGTTTCTTCTTATTTTACAATTTTGGGTCATTTAATTTCCCAATGGGTCTTAACTAAATTACAATAGCGATACTATAATAAACTGTGAATCTTGTGTCTACAATTTTTATTAATTATTTCAAGACTAACATTGTTGAAATCGTCTCGGCAGTTCGCACTTTTTTGGGCGTGAATTTTTGCATTAAGCATCTTAAGTTATTTTGGTTTATATGTACGACTTTTCAGCAAATGCTCTTGGATATTGGATTGTCAAACATAAAACAGAAGAATCAATTTACGGTTTCATGGCTGTTAGAACTACATGGCACTGTTGCGTAACAGTAGAGACTGATTTTACGATGACTACTTTATTTCGTGAACAAGCTTTAATATAAACAGGAGGCAGAGATAAACTTACTTATAATGTGCACAAAAGGGAAAAAATTCAACAGCGGATTCCTGACCAAATTCGAAGTTAAAAATGTCATATGAAGTATTCTGGATTCAGTCTATTTTAAAAGAAAATTCGTTTTTTTCTTAAGACCGTTTTAGACCGTTACGCTATGATAAACGCATTTTAGGAAACGATTTTGTCACCTTGTTGTCTTAGTCCTGTCAGACTTAATTGACAGACATCAAATGAACAAAAAAATCTTTAATTATCTAGCAAATGTAAAAAATCTTTATAGTGCATTTTTTGCGATAGTTTCATTATAAAAACCTTATTTTGTGTACTAAAGCATTCAACATTTTAAAAAATCTGCAGATTTGACCAAAACTCATTTCATATTTTTTGCTTCTTTTTGTCTCAGGAATATTATTATGCGTTTAAAATTTTTCCCTTTCCTCATGGGTACCTTGTATATTTAATCTTCATAATATATCATGTCAGTTTTGCCGAGTTTTGTTGTTTTGAATAATATGTGTATTTATCGTCAATAATTAAACAATTATTTTCTTTGAGTTTTTTTTATTTATTTATTGAACAAACAGTATTTCATAGTTATTAAATAACATGGTAACTTTGCTTTAAAACTAGACTTACAGTTTTCTTAGTGAAAATATTTTAACATCCTCTGTAATACATATGTAATTTACTACATAGCAACAGAACTTGAGTATGAAACGCCAAAAAAAGAAAAATGTTCGTCATTATCGAACTAAAATTAATAAAATTATTATTATTATGAATGAAAAGAATAGGCTACTAGACTCATATCAAATTTAGTGCAAAAAATGATTATTTTCTGTAGTGTAGATTTATTTTCTTTACTGAAAAGATTAATATTTTTCGATTACGGTGTATTAAAAGTGTTTGATGGGTACATAAAGCTTGTTCACGAAATAAAGTAGCCATCGTAAAATCAGTCTCTACTGTTACGCAACAGTGCCATGTAGTTCTAACAGCCATAAAACTGTAAATTGATTCTTCTGTTTTATGTTTAACAATCCAATATACAAAAACATTTGCTGAAAAGTCGTATAAATCAAAATAACTTCAGATAATACTTAATGCAAAAGTTCACGTCCAAAAAAGTGCGAACTTCCGAGACGATTTAAACAATGTTAGTCTTGAAATAATTAATAAAAATTGTAGGCACGAGATTCACGGTTTATTATAGTATTGCTATTGCAATTTACTTAAGACCCATTGAGAAATTAAATGACCCAAAATGGTAAAATAAGAAGAAACACTACTTAAATCCAGAAGTTTAAATAAAAGTCTATAATTATGGAGAAATTGATATAAATATCAACCACAGCGTCCGAGAAGATAGGCAAAGAGCCCTTCTTTGTAATAACACCTATACAAAGGTATGGTCTCATACAAAAAAAAATAATTATACAGCAATGGCTACTTTATTTCGTGAACAAGCCTTATTTTTTTAATGATTTCATTCTTTGTGTATTTATTTATCACAAATATTTTGTCCTTGGTCATGGCTGTCTATGTATTTAGTATCTGTATGTATCTATCTATTATGTATATCGTCGTCTGGCACCCACATCAAAAGCCTTAATTGAGCTTACTGTGGAGCTAGGTCGATTTGTGTAAGATGTCCCAAGATATTTATTTATTATTTAATTAATGTACATGTTGTGTCACAAATAAACGTTCTTTCTTTCTTTTCTTTCTTTGATTCATTCTCACAGTCAAACCCAAAGAATAGCGATATTGAATAATTACCTTGTAGGTTTAACCCCAAAAAGCCTGACCCACATCGCGGGGCCACTTCGCAATATCAAGATTAATGTATCCAGGTCGCCGGTTCGTTCCGTTTTATCTTCGGATTACTTTTTATGCAGTCTTGTAGATTTCAATAATCTGATTTACATATGAGCCTTTTTAGAATAGAATAGAATATAATCTTTATTTGCTTAGAATAAGTAGCTACATCAGTGTCCATAGTTGGTCAGCGACAATAAGTATCTTATTCTGCTATTTGTATAATGTAATACTAGCACGCAAATACATAACTTAAATATTACTAAAATATCTTCAGACAGAAAATCCTTTACGTTATAATATTGCTTTTCACTTAAGAGTTTGGTTACTTGATTTTTGATATATTTAAAAGTAGTTCTTTCATGCATTTTGGCAACTTATTAAATATTTTCATACACATAATAAAACAGTGACTAGAGTACAGAGCGGTTCTGGGAATGCAATCATGAACTAACCTTTCAGGATTTCTTTGGATTCTAGTGGAAATGCTTCCAGCTGTTCTAAATAAATACATAATAATAATATAATAAGGCTCTCGCTAGGTGGTTGGATCAAGGGTCAGATGCAGCGCGGCGGTAATCCTGGACACGGCGCGCATAGTCCGGCGGTTCCTCTCCCTGCAGCCCTAACCACCGGCAGCTTGGGCCCGCCCCGTTGCCGGCGGCACCCTAGGTTAGGGTTTTTATAATGTGTTTACTTGTTTTGTATTGTTTTTGTATGTTTTATTGTATTTTATTTTTATAACCATATTATAAATCACCTAAGCTAAGAGTAAAATTAAATAAAGGATATAATAATATTTAGAAGAACAACTCGAATTATAAATATAATCGGTCATTTAGTCACTACGCGGGACATGTTTCAGAGAACCTAGGTCTCCATTATCAAGCATTGAGCCCTCGTTCTAGACTCGAATGCTGCCACATACAAATCCATTTTCAGGTAATCACTAAGTACTTACAGTAGTAACACAAGTAGTAACTTGTTTATGTTTACATTAAAAATACTCTTACATTCATCCCTTGTAACAGTACTTACCGAGATAACAAAAACGAAATATAAACAAAACCAGTGAAATCGCTGAATATTCGCCCAGTTGTAGCCGCTAAGAGTATATATTTAAAAAGTTATTGAATAATACACACTCGGTCAATGAATACGGGTCAGATGCTTATTTTCATAGAAAATAATGCAAACATGCGGATTTTTTCAAAATATTTATAGTGTAGGCAATAGTACATTACAACACAAGTGCGAAAAACATGAAATTCGAAACGAGTGGCGATATTTTAAAACGACCGATAGGGAGTGTTTTAAATCGACACGAGTTACGAATTTCGTTTTTGCACGTGTCTCGTACGACGTTTTTTAGTGCAGATGGCCCTCCAAAGTTTTGGACCTGACGTAAAATGACACACTTCTCGCACAAGAGCCTTAAAAGTCACCATCTGTAAGTACTAAAAGATTTTTTTTTGATCAGGTTCAATTAAGCAACTTAAAGTTTTTTTTGGATTTATTTATAAATTTAGGGAAATTCCAATACAATATGATGTTAAAAACGGTTCCACTAGTATATTAAATATTTGTACATGTTTCCAGTATTTTCTATGAAAAAATTCATCTGACCCGTATTCATTGACCGCGAGGCGAGTGTAGAAAAGTAAATAAAGTCACGCCGAGTTCACTAAACAGCGGGACTCGCTATTTTGGCCAACAGGTTACAAGTTATTACCGCAATATCAGCTTAAAAATAAGTAATATATTTCTCGCTACGCTCTGAAACTTAAATCGTGGTACAAAATCCGTCAGGTTTGATGAAAAGCGAAAGCCTCGTAATTTCAGTGAATTTTTAATCAACGGTGATTGCTGTGTTGATTGTTTCCAAATTGTGTAATATTCCTTGAAACTGTAAAATAGATGTACAGGGTGTTATTTATATGGTTTCAATTTAAGGCAAGCTTGTTTAGGTCAAGTATAATTAAAGTATCTAAGAAACTAGACGTGTGGTAACGGCATTAAGAATACACTTGTCACCACCCCAACTCCTCCTGTGGGTGTCGTAAGAGTCGACTAAGGGATTGAAGAGTCGCTGACGATTCTGCAAGATTGATGATGGGCAGCAGCGTCATCATAGTGGACACATTACTGCGATCGTCAATCCGCTTGCCCAGCGTGACGATTATGGACATTTACCTCCTAATGCGGCTATACGCATAGCACAGACAACATAACCTCAAGACGTAGCATAGCCGGGCTACCCCCTCTGTCACGCATACGGTGAATTCACTCTATATTAGAGCCACGCCTCCATTGCTAACTTCAGTCTGCGGCCGGCGTTCATGAGATAATTACGAAAGTTTTAACGTGATTTACGTCATGCAAAATGCATTACTGTTGCGTGAAATTGTGTGGCAAGAATACAAAAATATCTAGTGTGCAAAAAGATGGTATTTCGTTTCACAAGTGAGCCATTTTTTATAAATTTCAATTAAAATTAAAAATAGTTTAAGCATAAAATCTAGTGCACTCGTTGATGTCTTTTTACAAAGTCTCTTTCTAATACTTTGCACGAAGTATAACTCCCTCCTTGTCTAGCGCAACGAACAGGTAGGCCGTCTGAACCAGGGATGGCCGTAGAGTATGATTGTTTACTATCGATAAGGTAACTAAAGATAAATTAAAATCTTTATTCTCAATCGTACCAAGCAACAGACTCTGCGGTGGAGTCTCCGTATCCGAACTAGTGATGTCTATGCCTGCAGTCTGTTTACTATCGATAAGATACGAGTATTACAATTATATTCAATTATCCTCAAATAAATTCTGGTTTAGTGTAAAGTGTAGAAGTATAATTTTCAAAAATACTATTATGTTAAATAATATTGTGTATCTTCTCTAAATGCCCAAACATGAAAGAAATGTGGATGAATGCTACAAAACGGTCACATTATTGGTTTCCTGCTCCTAGCAGTGTGATATGTTCTCGACACTTTAAACCGGAATATTTCAAATGAACAAAAACTAATAATAGACGAATTTTATATACAACGTATTTTAATGGTAGTTTATTGGTAACTTTGTAACTACGAGTTAATGATTGTACAATTAAAAATATATTTTATAAAATTGTTTTATTTATTGTCTCAGAAAAGATATATTGTGATATTAATATTTGACCGCAACTTTGTCTGCGTGGATGATAATGATGAAATAACTATCATTTGTCCTTTCCCGGGTCTTAAACTATCTCCATTCCAAATTTCATCTAAACCGGTTTAAATGTGAAGATGAAGACACAGCAGACAGACAGTACAAATATTTTTTTTATATAAAATGCATTTTATTTGTCACACCAGAAGTTGCGGGTAGAAGCTAGTATCATAATATATCTTCATCTGCGGGGATGATGATGATAATGATGATGATGAATGAAATATCGTATGTCCTTTCCAGGGTCTTAAATAATCTCCATTCAAAATTTCATCTAAATTGGTTCAGCGATTTAAGCGTGTAGACTCAGTAAGCTGACAGACATACTTTCGCATTTATGGTATGCATTAGTACGGATATGGATTTACGGTTTTGTCGGTAAGTCACTGACAAATATCGAATTGTGAAAGCGATAGACATTGTAACCATCGATACTTTTATCGACATTCGATAATTTTATTAATGAATTGAAATCCTTAATGATTAATGATAATAGTAATATCAAATAATTACCAATTTAAAGTAAATGTATTAATTTTAATGATAAATATAGGTAGTTTGTATTTCTAAACATAATTTGCATGTCGGATGACGACAGGATACCTGCTTCCGAAACCGTGTTGTACCTACTATCTGTACTTGTATATCTGTGTGTCCTTAGCAAATAAAATATCTTTATCTTTATCTTTATCTTTATCTTTATCTTCGGAAATCACTAGCGACCGGCGGACATTTTTGTTTTACGCCTCATTGACCTTGAAACGACGAATCACAACACAGTTAACTCATGTTACGCCGCCCGCACCTCAGCATTTTTGGCAGCATCGGTTTAAATGAAATAATTGTCTAAAGCTACGTCTTTAGGTTATGTTGTCTGTGACGCATAGTTAATAGGAGAGACCTACGTCCAGCAGTAGACTAACACAGGCTGATGGTGATGATGATGATGAAGAAACTAGTCTCTAAGCTCTTACTTCTTCTTCTGCCTGGCGCTATCCCATTTATTCGGGGTCGGCTCTTCTAATCACGCGTCGCCAGGCCGCTCGGTCCTGGGTCATCTCTGGTGTTACTTTTCTTTCTCTATCTAAACTCTTACTGTTATTAAGTTATATTGATTTAAACTTTCACGATTATCACTCATATTTTGCCGTGTGGTGACGGCAGTAAGAATACATTTGTCACCACCCCGACTCCTCCCCTCGGGTGTCGTAGGAGCCGACTAAGGGATTGAAGTGTCACTCATCATCCTTTGATACAAGATTGATGATGGGCAGCAGCGTCATCATAGTGGACACATTACTGCGATCGCCAATCCGTTTGCCCAGCGTAGCGGTTATGGGCATTTACCTCCTAATGCGTCTACACGCATAGTTAATAGGAGAGGCCTACGTCCAGCAGTGGACTAAGATAGGCTGATGAAGAAGAAAAAGAAGAAGACTCATATTTTAAAGACAAACGGGTCTTAATCGCGTAAACTTACGTTTAATTATATCCTGACGTTTCGGGCATGACGTAACACCCTTGGTCGCAGGCAGACTGGATATAATTAAACGTAAGTTTACCCGATTAAGACCCGTTTGTCTTTATAATATGTGTTGTCAAGTTATTAAAAAAAGGTTCAATGACTGAACAAGTGTATTGCAACCCTTATTACATATTAATGTTACTTATTTTGACATGTGCCGTCAGTCATTCTGAGATTAACTTAATTTTATGTTATTCTTAAGGTCCTCTCACACTTACCATTTCATTTGTTATGTATGAAAATGAAGAATAATGTTTTTCGTATTTAATAAAAGCCGATAATACCAGGCAACATCTATTAAGGTCCCGAGTAACCTGTCCAATTTAACGCAAATAAACACGAATACCCTGCGGCTCTACCGCAAAGTCTGAAACCCGCAAATTTCAAACAAAAAAATGAATACAAGTGAAGTTTTCCGCTGATTTTAACCACTCCGGTTTGCAGTAAAATAATGTCGAGCATGCACACTTGCACAGCATCACTTGTGGAGTTTTTGACTGCCACTTTACTACTAGGGGCGGTAGGTACAGTGAGTTACAAAGTCAACGGGCAAGTACGAATATAAATTCTCATGAAACTAAATATGGTCAGCATTCATAGTATTTAAATTATATTGTCTGCCTGATAGCTTGCACAGTCATGCTCACTTTAAGGTCTCTGCTTACGGTGGCGTCGTTGATCGGGTCGCCAATTTCCCGAAAGAAGGTTGAGGGAGGCGATGGCTGAGATACACGTCATACTCGTGAACGGGTGCTGTTTGCGGAGACCGGTCTAATCAAGCTCACTCATGGCTTAAATTCAAACAATTTTCCTGCTGTTCTTGATATGAGAAATTGAATTCGCTACATGTTTGTTTATTTATGATTATTTAATATTATGACGCATGGAGACCTTATACATCTCTGAAACTTTTAGTGAAATGTATCCGTTTGTTTTCTTTTTACTCTGACAACTAGAGACCTTTAAATCTCTAGCACTATAATAATGATAATTTTAACGTTTAACTAAAAACAATTGTATGCCCTTTTACATATATCTTTACATCTATACATTTCTCAAAATTCATTAAATTTATATAATTGTTCTGACTATTAGAGACTTCATCTCTAGTTAATGTACTATATCAGTATTTATATTCAATCAAATTTATGTTTCGTTTTTAATTAATGCATGTTAGCCGTAAGATGTTATAAAACTTTTATTTGAAAAAAGAAAGTCCCGCTGAGTTTCTTGCCGGATTATTCTCAGGCAGTGGTGTAGGGTTAGAACCGGAGGTAGTTTTTTTTTTCTCTCATTCGCTATTTAGTTTAACGATTCAAAAGCGCTCGTTGCTGGGCCTAATTGAATAAAGAATATTTTGACTTTGACTTTGACTTTGATGTATCCACTTTTTCACCTTACTAAGGTGAAAAAGTGGATACATGACTTCCCCTCTATCACGATATGTTACATTTTGTGGATTCCCTCCCTTCCCCTTGAGGTTTGACGTAATTAATGAATGATCCCTAACGGCTACTGAGCTATGCTGCGGACGGACAGATATGGCGAAACTATAAGAGCCCCTAATTTACTACGGAACCCTAAAAAGTTAATACCAGTGAAATGTTTTGCTGCTTTAAACCACTCCGGTTTGCAAAAGAATGTCGAGCAAGCACTGCGTCACTGCACAAGTGGCATTGTTACGAGAATCACGTAAAACACACACTAACTGCTAACATTCCTTGTGCCCTTGTAATAAGGTCGAGAATAGGCATATCTTCAAATATAACGTTGTTTTGTAGTTGAATGCTATTGCTATCTTTATAACGTGGTATCTTGGGGCAT